>JAYMFT010154522.1:0-65473 GCA_038088735.1 Panulirus argus
GAGGGATAAACATCAAAACAATATGAGAATGCGTGAAAAACCACTGAGGGATGAACCTCAACATATTATGAGAGCTTTTGAAAAACTAGCGAGGGTTAAACTTCAATACAATATGAGAGTGTGTGAAACTCCAGTGAAGGATAAACCTCAGTACAATAGGAGTGTGTGTGAGAATCCAGTGAGGGATAAAACTCAATATAATAGGTGAGTGTGTGAGAAAGTAGGAAGTGATAAACCTCAATACATTAGGAGAGTGTATGAGAAACCAGCGGATGATAAACCTCAATACAATAGGAGAGTGTGTGAGAAAGCAGTGAGGGATAAACCTCAGTACAATATGAGAGTGTTTGAGAAACCAGTGAGATATAAACCTCAAAACAATATGAGACTGTGAGAAATCAATTAGGGATAAATCTCAATTAAACCAGCGAGGGATGAAGCTCAATACAATATGAGAGTGTGTTAGAAACCAGTGAGGGGTAAACCTCAGTAAAACATTAGAATGTGTGAGAAACCAATGAGTGATAAACCTCAGTACAATATGATAGTGTCTGAAAAACCAGTGAGGGATAAACCTCAATAAAAAAAGAGAATGTGTTAGGAGCCAGTGAGGGATAAACCTCAACACAATAAGAGAGTGTGTGAAAAACCAATGAGGGATAAACTTCTAAGCAATATGAAAGTGTGTGAGAAACCAGTGATGGTTAAACGTCATCACAATATGAGACTGTGTTAGAAACCAGTGAAGGATAAACGTCAATACAATGTACGAGTGTGTGAGAAACCAGTGAGGGGTAAACCTTAATACAATATGCGAGTCTGTGAGAAACAAGTGTGGGATAAACCTTAATACAATATGAAATTGTGTGAGAAGTCAGTGTGGGGTAAACGTTAATACAATATGATAGTGGTTGACAAACCAGTGAGGGATAAACATCAATACAATATGCGAGTGTGTGAGAAACCAGTGAGGGATAAACCTCAATAGAATATGCGAATGTTTGAAAACGTGAGAGATAATCCTCAATACAATATGAAAGTGTGTGAGAAAAAAATGAGGGACAAATCTATATACAATATGAGAGTGAATGAGGAACCA
Organism: Panulirus argus; assembly: GCA_038088735.1. Taxonomy (NCBI): domain Eukaryota; kingdom Metazoa; phylum Arthropoda; class Malacostraca; order Decapoda; family Palinuridae; genus Panulirus; species Panulirus argus. The sequence continues at coordinate 1,100 of JAYMFT010154522.1, forward strand.
GTGAGGAATAAACCTCCATAAAATATGAGAATGTGTGAGAAACCAGTGTGGGATAAACCTCAATAAAATATGAGAGTGAGTGAGAAACCAGTGAGTGACAAACCTCAATACAATAGGAAAGTGTGTCAGAAATCCGTGAGGGATAAACCTTATAACAGTAACAGGGGGAGTGAGAAATCAATGAGGTATAACCCTCAATACAATATGAGAGAGTGTGAGTAACCAGTGAGGGATAAATCTCAATACAATATCAGAGTGTGTGAGAAATCAGTGAGAGATAAACCTCAATACAAAATGAGAGTGTGTGATAAATCAGTGAGGGATAAATCTCAATACGATATGAGTGTCAGAAATCTGTAAGAAATGAACCTCAATACAATATGAGAGTGTATATGAAACCTATGAGTTGTAAAAAAACAGTACAATATGAGAGTGCGTGAGAAACAAATGAGAGATATATCTCAATAAAATATGAGAGAGTGTGAAAAACCAGAGAGTGATAAAACTCAATACAATATGAGAGTGTGTGAGAATCCAGTGAAGAATAAACCTCAATACAACATGAGAGTGTGTGAGAAATCAGTGAGAGAAAAACCTCAATACAATAGGAAAGTGTATTAGAAATCAGATAAGGATAAACCTGAAAAGAAAATGAGAATATGTGAGAAACCAGTGAGGGATAAACCTCAATAAGATATGAGAGTTTATGAGAAACCAGTGAGGGATAAACTACAATACAATATGAGAATGTGCAAGAAACCAGTGAGAGATAAAACTCAATACAATATGAGAGTGCTTGAAAAACCAGTGAGAGATAACCCTGCATAAAATATGAGAGTGTTTGAGAAACCAGTGAGGGATAAACCTCAATACAATATGAGATTGTGTGAGAAACCAGGGACGGATAAACCTCTACACAATATGAGAGTGTGTAAGAAACCAGTGAGGGATAAACCTGTAAACAATATGAGTGTGTGAGAAACCAGTGAGGGATAAACGTCAGCAGAATATGAGAGAGTGTGTGAAATCAGTGAAGGATAAACGTCAATATAATATACGAGTGTGTGAGAAACCAGTGAGGGATAAACCTCAATACAATATGGGAATGTGTGAGAAGCCAATGAGGAAGAAACCTCAAAACAATATGCGAATGAATGAAAAACCAGTGAGGGATATTCCTTAATGCAATATGAGAGTGTTTGAGAAAACAATGAGGGACAAATCTATATACAATATGAGAGTGAGTGAGAAACCCGTGAAAGATAAACTTTAGTACAATATGAGAGTGTTTGAGAAAACAGTAAGGTATAAACCTCAATACAATATGAGAGTATGTGAGAAATCAGTGTGGGATAAACCTTAATACAATTTGAGAGCGTTTAAGAAACCAGTGATTGAAAAACCGCAATAACATATGAGAGTTTGACAGAAACTCGTGAGGGATAAACTTCAATACACTATCAGAGTGAGTGAGAAACCAGTGAGGGATAAACCTCGATACGATATGAAAGTGTGTGAGATAAATAACATTACAATATTAGAGTGTGTGAGAAACCAGTGAGGCATAAACCTCAATGCAATATGCGAGTGTGTGAGAAACCAGTGAGGGATAGACCTCAATACAATATGAGAGTGTGTTAGAAACCAGTGAAGGATAAACCTCAAAACAATATGAGAATGTTTGAGAAACCAGTGAGGGATAAACCTCAATTAGATATGAGATCTTTTGAGAAACAAGTGAGGGATAAGCTTCAATACAATATGAAAGCGTATGAGAATCCAGTGAGAGATAAGCCTCAATACAATAGGAGAGTGTGTGAGAATCAAGTGAGGGATAAAACTCAATACAATAGGTAAGTGTGTGAGAAACGAGTAAGTGTTAACCTTCAATATATAAGTAGAATGCATGAGCAACCAGAGAAGGACAAACCTCAATACAATAAGAGAGTGTGTGAGAAACGAGATAGGGATAAACCTCAATACAATAGGAGAGTGTGTGAGAAACGAGATAGGGAAAAACCTCAATACAACAGGAGAGTGTGTGAGAAACCAGTGAGAGATAATCCTCAAAAAAATATGAGTGTGTGAGAAACCAGTGAGGGATGAAACTCAATATAATATGAGACTGTTTCAAAAACTGGTGAGGGATAAAACTCAAAACAATATGAGTGTGTGAGAAAAAATTAAGGGATGAATCTCAATTAAACCAGTGAGGGATGAAGGTCAATACAACATGGGAGTGTGTCAGAAACCAGTGAGGGAAAACCTCAGTACCATATTAGAATGTGAGAAACCAGTGAGTGATAAATCTCAATACAATATGAGAGTTTGTGAGAAATAAGTAAGATATAAACCTCTAAACAATATGAGAGTGTGAGAGAAACCAGTGAGGGATAAAAGCCAACACAATACGAGAGTGTGTGAGAAACCAGCGAAGAATAAACGTCAATACAATATACTTGTGTGTGAGAAATCAGTGATTGATAAACCTTAATACAATATACGAGTGTGTGAGAAACCAGTGACAGAGAATCCTCAATGCAATATGAGATTGTGTTAGTAAACAATGAGAGATAAATCTTCATACAATATGAGAGTGTGGCAGATACCAGTGAGGGATAAACCTCAATACTATATTAGGGTGTTTTAGAAACCAGTGAGGGATAAATCTCAATACAATATGAGATTGTGTTAGAAACCAGTGAGGGATAAACCTCAAAACAATATGATAATGTGTGAGAAACCAGTGAGGGATAAACCTCAGTACAATATGCGAGTGTGTGAGAAACCAGTGACGGAAAATCCTCAATGCAATATGAGATTGTGTTAGTAAACAATGAGGGATAAATCTTCATACAATATGAGAGTGTGGTAAATACCAGTGAGGGATAAACCTTAATACTATATGAGACAGTGTTAGAAACCAGTGATGGATAGATCTCAATACAATATGAGATTATGTTAGAAACCAGTGAGAGATAAACCTCAAAACAATATGAGAAAGTGTGAGAAACCAGTGAGAGATAAACCTCAATGCAATATGAGATTTTATGAGAAACCAGGGAGGGATAAACCTCAATACAATATGAGTGTGTGTGAGAAACCAGTGAGGGATAAACCTCAATACAATAGGACTGTGTGTGAGAAATCAGTGAGGGATGAACATGAAAACAATAGGAAAGTGTGTTAGAAACCAGAGGGAGATACACCTCAAAACAATCTGTAAGGTGTGTGAAAAACCAGTAAGGGATAAATCTCAATTAAATCAGTGAGGGATTAAGCTCAATGCAATATGTGAGTGTGTCAGAAACCTGTGAGGGGTTAAACCTCATTACAATATTAGAATGTGTGAGAAACCAGTGGGTGATAAACCTTAATACAATATGAAAGTGTGTGAGAAACCACAGAGGGATAAACCTCAATACAATATGATAGTGTGTGAGATACCAGTGAGGGATAGACGTCAACACAATATGAGAGTGTGTGAAAAACCAGCGCAGGATAAACGTCAATACAATATACGAGTGTGTGAGAAATAAGTGAAAGATAAACCTCAATACAATATGAGAGTGTGTGAGAAACCAGTGACGGAAATTCCTCAATCCAATATGAGATTGTGTTAGTAAAAAATGAGGGACAAATCTTCATACAATATGAGAGTGTGGCAGATACCAGTGAGAGATAAACCTCAAATCTATATGAGAGTGTGTTAGAAACCAGTGAGGGATAAATCTCAATTCAATATGAGATTGTGTTAGAAACCAGTGAGGGATAAACCTCAAAACAATATGAGAAAGTGTGAGAAACCAGTGAGGGATAAACCTCAATACAATATGAGATTTTATGAGAAACCAGGGAGGGATAAACCTCAATACAATATGAGAGTGTGTGAGAAACCAGTGAGGGATAAACCTCAGTACAATAGGACAGTGTGTGAGAAATCAGTGAGGGATGAACCTGAAAACAATAGGAAAGTGTGTTAGAAACCAGAGGGAGATAAACCTCAAAACAATCTGAGAGTGTGTGAGAAACCAGTAAGGGATAAATCTCAATTAAATCAGAGAGGGATTAAGCTCAATGCAATATATGAGTGTGTCAGAAACCAGTGAGGATTAAACTTCATTACAATATTAGAATGTATGAGAAACAAGTGGGTGATAAACCTCAATACAATATGAGAGTGTGTGAGAAACCACAGAGGGATAAACCTCAATACAATGTGATTGTGTGTGAGAAACCAGTGAGGGATAAACCTCAATATAATAGGAAAATGTGTGAGAAACCAGTGAGCGATAAACCTCTAAATAATATGAGAGTGTGTGAGAAACAAGTGAGGGTAAATCTCAATACACTATGAGAGTGTGTGAGAAAAGAGTGAGGGATGAACCTGAATACAATATGAAAGTGTGTGAGAAACAAGTGAGTTGTAAAGCTCAGTACAATATGAGAGTGTGTGAGAAACCAGTGAGGGATACACCTCAGAACAATATGAGAGAGTGTGAAAAACCAGTGAGGGATAAAAATCAATACAATATGAGAGTGTCAGAGAAACCAGTGAGTGATATACAACAATACAATATGAGAGTGTGTCAGATACCCGTGAGGGGTAAAGCTCAATACAATATTAGAGTAAGCGAGAAACCAGTGAGGGATAACCCTCAATACAATATGAGAGTTCGTGAGAAACCATTGAAGGATAAGCCTTAATACAATATGAGTGTGTGAGAAACCATTGAGGGATAAATCTCATTACAAAATTAGAGTGTGTGAGAAACCAGTGAGGGATAAACCTCAATTCATTATGAGACTGTGTTAGAAACCAGTGAGGGATAAACCTTAAAACAATATGAGAATGTGTGAGAAACCAGTAAGGGATGAACTTCAAAAAAAAATTTAGATTTTATGAGAAACCAGGAGGGAGAAAATTCAATACAATATGACAGTGTGTGAGACTCCAATGAGGGATAAACCTCAATACAATAGTAGAGTATGTGAGAATCCAGTAAGGGATACATCTCAAAATAATAGGTGAGTGTGTGAGAAATCAGTGAGGGATAAACCTCAATGAAATATGAAAATGTGTGAGAAGCAATGGAGGGATAAACCTCAGTACAATATGAGAGAGTGTGAGAAACCAGTGAAGGATAATCCTCTAAACAATATGAGAGTTTGTGAGAAACCAGTGAGGGACAAACGTCAACACAACATGAAAGTGTGTGAGAAACCAGTGAAGGATAAACATCAATATAATATACGAGTGTGTGAGAAACCAGTGAGAGATAAACCTCAATACAATATGAGAGTCTGTGAGAAGCCAGTGAGGGTTAAACATCAATAGAATATGCGAATGTCTGAAAAACCAGTGAGGGATAATTATCAATGCAATATGAGAATGTGTGAGAAAACACTGAGTGTCAAATCTATATCCAGTATCAGAGTGAGTGAGAAACCATTGAGGAATAAACCTCAGTACCATATGAGAGTGTGTGAGAAACCATTGAGGGATAAACCTCAATACAATATTTGAGTGAGCAAGAAACCAGTGAGGGATAACCCTCAATACAATATGAGTGTTCGTGAGAAACCATTGAGGGATGAACCTCAATACAATATGAGAGTGTGAGAAACCATTGAGGGATAAAACTCAATACGATATTAGAGTGTGTGAGAAACCAGTGAGGGATGAACCTCAATACAATATGCTAGTGTGTGAGAAACCAGTGAGGGATAAACCTCAATTCAATATGAGACTGTGTTAGAAACCAGTGAGGGATAAACCTTAAAACAATATGAGAATGTGTGAGAAACCAGTAAGGGATGAACTTCAAAACATATTAGATTTTATGAGAAACCAGGAGGGAGAAAATTCAATACAATATGAGAGTGTGTGAGACTCCAATGAGGGATAAACCTCAATACAATAGTAGAGTATGTGAGAATCCAGTGAGGGATACATCTCAAAATAATAGGTGAGTGTGTGAGAAATCAGTGAGGGATAAACCTCAATGAAATATGAGAATGTGTAAGAAGCAAAGTAGGGATAAACCTCAACACAATATGAGAGTGTGAGAAACCAGTGAAGGATAATCCTCTAAACAATATGAGAGTGTGTGAGAAACACTAGAGGAATAAAGGTCAACACAATATGAGAGTGTGTGAGAAACCAGTGAAGGATAAACATCAATATAATATACGAGTGTGTGAAAAACCAGTGAGGGATAAACCTCAATACAATATGCGAGTCTTTGAGAAACCAGTGAGGGATAAGCATCAATAGAATATGCGGATGTCTGAAAAACCAGTGAGGGATAATTATCAATGCAATATGATAGTGTGTAAGAAAACAATGAGGGACAAATCTATATCCAATATGAGAGTGAGTGAGAAACCAGTGAGGAATAAACCTCAGTACAATATGAGAGTGTGTGAGAAACCATTAAGGGATAAACCTCAATACAATATGAGATTGTGTGAGAAACCAGTGTGGGATAAACCTCAATACAATATGAGAGTGTGGGAAAAACCAGTGAAGTATAAACCTCAATACACTATGTGAGTATTTGAGAAACCAGGGAGAGATAAACCTCAATAGAATATGCGAAAAATTGAAAAACCAGTGAGGGATAATCCTCAATGCAATATGAGAGTGTGTGAGAAAACATTGAGGGACAAATCTATATACAATATGAGAGTGAGTGAGAAACCAGTGAGGAACAAGCCTCAGTACAATATGAGAGTGTGAGAGAAACCATTGAGTGATAACCTTAATACAATATGAGAGTGTGTGAGAAACCAGTCTGGGATAATCCTCAATACAATATAAAGGTGTGTGAGAAAACAGTGAGTGACAAACCTCAGCACAAAATGAGTGTGTGTCAGAAACCCGTGAGGGATAAACCTTAATACAGTATCAGAGGGAATGGGAATCCAGTTAAGGATAAACCTCAATATAATATAAGAATGTGTGAGAAACCATTGAGGGATAAATCTCAATTAGATATCAGAGAGTGCGACTAACCAGTGAGGGATAAACCTCAATACAAAATGCGAGTGTGTGATAAACCAGTGAGGGATAAACCTCAAAACAATATGCGAGTGTGTGAGAAACCAGTGAGGGATAAACCTCAATACAATATGAGAGTGTGTGAGAAACCAGTGAGGGATAAATCTGAATACGACATGCGAATGTGTGAGAAAAAAGTGAGGCGTGAACCTCAATACAATATGAGAGCGTGTGAGAAACAATCAGTTGTAAAGCTCAGTACAATATTAGCGTGTGTGAGAAACCATTAAGGGATATACCTCAATACAATATGAGAGAGTGTGAAAAACCAATGAGGGATGAAACTCAATATGATATGTGAGTGTGTGAGAAACCAGTGAGGAATAAACCTCAATACAATATGAAAGTGTATGAGAAACCAGTGAGGGACAAACCTCAATACAATAGGAAAGTGTGTTACAAATCAGTGGGGTATAAACTTGAAAACAATATGAGAATGTGTGACAAACCAATGAGGGATAAACCTCAACACAATATGAGTTGTATGAGAAACTAGTAAGGGATAAACCACAATACAATATGAGAATGTGCTAGAAACCAGTGAGGGATAAACTTCAATACAATATGAGATTGTGTGAGAAACCAGTGAGGAATAAACCTCAGTATAATATGATATTGTGTGAGAATCCAGTCAGGGATAAACATCAATATAATATGATAGTGTGTGAGAAACCAGTGACGGAAAAAACCTCAATACAGTAGGAGAGTGTGTGAGAAACCAGTGAGAGATAAACCTCAAAACAATACGAGTGTGTGTGAGAAACCAGTTTGGGAAAAATCTTAATATAATATGAGAGTGTTTGAGAAAAGAGTGAGGGATGAACCTCAATACAATATCAAAGTGTGAGAAAAACCAGTGAGGGATAAACCTCAATTCAAAATGCGAGTGCGTGAGAAACCAGTGGGAGATAAACATTCATACAATATGAGAGTGTGTGAGAAACCAGTGACTGATAAACCTCAATACAATAGGAGAGTGTGTAAGAAACCAGTGAGGGATAAACCTCAATACAATAGGACAGTGTATGAGAAACCAGTAAGAGATAAACCTCAAAACAATATGAGAGTGAGGGATAACGCTCAATACCATATGAGAGTGTTTCAGAAACCTGTGAGGGATAAACCTCATTACAATATTAGAATGTGTGAGGTGAGAAACCAGTGAGTGATAAACCTCAATACAATATGAGAGTGTGAGAGAAAGCACTGAGGGATAAACCTCAATATTATTTGATAGTGTGTGAGAAACCAGTGATTGATAAACCTCAATACAATATGAGAATTTGTGAGATAAACCTCTACACAATATGAGAGTGTGTAAGAAACCATTGAGGGATAAACGTCTAAACAATATGAGGGTGTATGAGAAACCAGTGAAGGATAAAAGTCAATACAATATATGAGTGTGTGAGAAACCAGTGAGGGATAAACCTCAGTACAATATGGGAATGTGTGAGGAACCAGTGATGGATAAATCTCAATACAATATGCGAATGTTTGAAAAACCAGTGACGGATATTCCTCAATGCAATATGAGAGTGTGTGACAAAACAATGAGGGACAAATCTATATACAATAAGAGAGTGAGTGAGAAACCCGTGACGGATAAACCTCAGTACAATATTAGAGTGTGTGAGAAATTAGTGAAGGATAAACCTTAATACAATATGAGAGTATGTGAGAATTCAATGTGGGATAATCCTCGATACAATATAAGAGTGTTTGATAAACCAGTGAGTGATAAACCTCAATGCAATATGAGAGTTTGTCAGAAAGCCGTGAGGGATAAACCTCAATATAATATGATATTGTGTGAGAATCTAGTCAGGGATAAACATCAATATAATATAATAGTGTGTGAGAAACCATTGAGGGATAAACCTCAATACAATAGGAGAGTGTGTGAGAAATCAGTGAGATTTAAACCTCAAAACAATATGAGTGTGTGTGAAAAACCAGTGAGGGATAAATCTCAATACAATAGGAGAGTGTGGGAGAAAAGTGTCAGGGATGAACCTCAATACAATATCAGAGTGTGAGAGAAACCAGAGAAGGATAAACCTCAATACAAAACGTGAGTGCGTGAGAAACCAGTGGGAGATAAACGTTCATACAATATGAGAGTGTGTGAGAAACCAGTGACTGATAAACCTCAATACAATATGATATTTGTGAGAAACCAGTCAGGGATAAACCTCAGTGCAATATGACATTGTGTGAGAATCCAGTCAGGAATAAACATCAATATAATATGATAGTGTATAAAAAACTTGTGAGGGATAAACCTCAGTACAATACTAGAGTGTGGGGAAAAACCAATGAAGGATAAACCTCATTACAATATTAGAGTGTGTGAGAAAACAGTGAGTGATAAACCTCAATACAATATGAGAGTGTGTGATTAACAAGTGAGGGACATAACTCAATACAATATGAGAGTGTGTGAGAAACCAACGAGGAATAAACCTCAATATAATATGAGATTGTGTGAGAAATCAGTGAGGGATAAATCTCAATACAATATGAGAGTCTGTTAGAAACCAGTGATGGATAAACCTCAAAACAATATGAGAATGTGTGAGAAACCAGAGAAGGATAAACCTCAATACAATATGAGATTTTATGAGAAACCAGTGATGGATAAACTTCAATACAATATGAGAGTGTATGAGAAAAATGTGAGGGATGAACCTCAATACAATGGGAGAGTGTGTGAATAATCAATAAGGGATAAACCTCAATATAATAGGAGAGTGTGTGAGGAACTAAGAAGTGAAAAACCTCAATACATTTAGAGAGAGCAAGAGAAACCAGTGGAGATTAAATCGCCGTACGAATTAGAGTGTGTGAAAAAACAGTGAGCGATAAACCTCAATACAATAGGAGAGTGTGTGAGAAACCAGTAAGAGATAACCCTCAAAACAATATGAGAGTCAGGGATTACGCTTAATATAATATGAGAGTGTGTCAGAAACCAGTGAGGGATAAGCCTCATTAAGTATTAGAAAATGTGAGAAACCAGTGAGTGATAAACCTCATTATAATATGAGAATGTGTGAGAAACCAGTTAGGGATGAACCTCTACACAATATGAGAGTGTGTAAGAAACAAGTGAGGGATAAACCTCTAAACAATATGAGAGGGTATGAGAAACCAGTGAAAAATAAAAGTCAATACAATATAAAGGTGTGTGAGGAAACATTGAGGGATAAACCTCAATGCAATATGGGAATTTGTGAGGAACCAGTGAGGGATAAATCTCAATACAATATGCGAATGTTTGAAAAACCAGTGAGGGATATTCCTCCATGCAATATGAGTGTGTGAGAAAACAATGAGGGACAAATCTATATACAATATGAGAGTGAGCGAGAAACCCGCGAGGGATAAACCTCAGTACAATATGAGAGTGTGTGAGAAACTAGTGAAGGATAAACCTTAATATGATATGAGAGTACGTGAGAAATCAGTTTGGGATAATCCTCATTACAATATAAGAGTGTTTGATAAACCAGTGAGTAATAAACCTCAATACAATATGAGATTGTGTCAGAAACCCGTTAGGGATAAGCCTCAATACAATAACAGAGTGAGTGAGAAACCAGTGAGGGATAAAACTCAATACAATATTAGAGTCTGTGAGAAATCATTGAGGCATGAACCTCAATACAATATGCGATTGTGGGAGAAACCAGTGAGGGATAAACCTCAAAACAATATTAGACTGTTAGAAACCAGTGAGGGATAAACCTCACTACAATATGAGATTTTATGAGAAACCAGTGAGGGATAAACCTCAATATAATATGAGAGTGTGTGAGAATCCAGTGAGGGATAAGCGTCAATACAATAGGAGAGTGTGTGAGAATCCAGTGAGGGATAAAACTCAATACAAGAGGTAAGTGTGTGAGAAACGAGTAAGTGATAAGCCTCAATACATTAGGAGAGTGATGAACAATCAGTAGAGGATAAACTTCATTACAATATGAGAGTGTGCGAGTAACCAGAGAGAGATAAACCTCATTACAATATGAGAGTGTGCGAGTAACCAGATAGGGATAAACCTCAACACAATAGGAGAGTGTCTGAGAAACCAGAGAGATATAAACCTCAAAATAATATGAGAGTGTGTGAGAAACCAGTATAGGATAAATCTCAATTAAACCATTGAGGGATGAAGTTCAATATAATATGAGGGTGTGTCAAAAACCAGTGAGGGATAAAACTCAAAACAATATGAGAGTGTGTGAGAAACCAGAAAGGGGTAAATCTCAATGAAACCAGTGAGGGATGAAGATCAATACAATATGCGAGTGTCTCAAAAACCAGTGAGGGATAACCTCAATACAATACTAGAATGTGTGAGAAACCAGTGTGATAAACCTCAATACAATATGAGAGTTTATGAGAAACCACTAGGGAGAAACCTCAATACGATATGATAGTGTGTGACACACCAGTGAGGGATAAACCTCAATATAATATGAGATTGTGTGAGAAACCAATGAGAGATAAAGCTCAACACAATATGAGAGTGTGTGAGAAATAAGTGAGGGATAAACCTCAATACCATGAGAGAGTGTGTTAGAAACCAGTGAGGGATAAACCTCAATACAATATGCGAGTGTGTGAGAAACCAGTGAGGGATAATCCTCCATGCAATATGAGAGTGTGTTAGAAAACAATAAGAGACAAATCTATATACGATATGAGGGTGTGGTAGATACCAGTGAGGGATAAACCTCAATACTATATGAGAGTGTGTTAGAAACCAGTGAGGGATTAATCTCATAACAATATGAGAGTGTGTTAGAACCCAGTGAGGGATAAACCTGAAAACAACATGAGAATGAGTGAGAAACCAGTGAGGGATAAACCTCAATACAATATGAGATTTTATGAGAAACCAGTGAGCGATAAAAATCAATACAATATAAGAGTGTGTGAGAAACCAGTGAAGGACAAACCTAAATACATTAGGAAAGTGTGTGTGAAACCAATGAGTGATAACTCTCAAAACAATATTAGAATATATGAGAAATCAGTGACTGATAAACCTCCGTACCATATGAAAGTGTAAAAAACTATGAGGGATAAACGTCAATACAATATAATCGTGTGTGAGAAACCAGTGAGGGATAAACCTTAATACAATATGAGAATGTGTGAGAAACCAATGAGGGATAAACCTCAACACAATATGAGAGTGTGTGAGAAAGCAATGAGTTGTAAACCTCAGAACATTATGATATTGTGTGAGAAACCAGTGACGAATATAACTCAATACAATATGAGTGAGTGTGAAAAACCAGTGAGGGATAATACTCAATTCAATATGAGAGTGTATGAGACACCAGTGAGGAATAAACCTCAATAAAATGTGAGAGTGTGTGAGAAACCAGTGAGAGACAAACCTCAGTACAATAGGAGAATGTGATAGAAAACAGTGAGGGATGATCCTGAAAACAATATGAGAATGTGTTAGCAGCTAGTGAGGGACAAACTTCAATACAGTATGAGAGTTTATGTGAAACCAGTGAGGGATAAATCACAATAAAATATGAGAATGTGTGAGAAACCAGTGAGGGATAAACCTATATACAATATAAGACTGTGTGAGAAAGCAGTGAGGGATAAATGTCAGTATAATATGATATTGTGTGAGAATCCAGTCAGATATAAACATCAATATAATATGATAGTGTGTGAGAAAATATTGAGGGAAAAACCTCAACACAATAGGAGACTGTAGGAGAAAGCAGTGAGAGATAAACCTCAAAACAATATGAGTTTGTGTGAGAAACCAGGGAGGGATAAACCTCAATACAATATGAGAGTGTGTGAGAAAAGAGTGAGGGTTGAACATCAATACATTATCAGAGTGTGTGAGAAGCCAGTGAGGGATAAACCTCAATAAAAAAAAATGGGAGTGCATGAGAAACCAGTGAAATATAAACCTGCAAACAAATAAGAGCGTGTGAGAAACCAGTGAGGCCTAAACCTCAATAGAATATGAGATTGTGTGAGAAACCAGTGAGGGATAAACCTCAATACAATATGATTTTGTGTGAGAATCCAGTCAGAAATAAACATTAGTATAATATAAAAGTGTGTAAAAAAACCTGTGAGGGACAAAGTTCAGTACAATATGAGAGTGTGGTAGAAACCATTGAAGGATAAACTTCATTACAATATTAGAGTGTGTGAGAAAACAGTGAGGGACAAACCTCAGTACAATATGAGAGTGTGTGAGTAACCAGTGAGGAATAAAACTCAACACAATATCAGAGTGTGTGAGAAACCAGTGAGGAATAAACCTCAATATGATATGAGACTATGTGAGAAACCAGTGCAGGATAAATCTCAATACAGTATAATAGTGCATTAGAAACTAATGATGGATAAACCTCAAAACAATATGAGAATGTGTGAGAAACCAGTGAAGGATAATCCTCAGTACAATATGAGATTTTATGAGAAACCCGTGACGGATAAACCTCAATACAATATTAGAGTGTGTGAGAAAACAGTGAGGTATAAACCTCAAAGCAATAGGAGAGTGTGAAAAATCAATGAGGGATAAAACTCAATACAATAGGAGAGTGTGTGAGAAACTAGTAAGTTATAAACCTCAATACATTAGGAGAGAGTATGAGAAACCAGTGGAGGATAAACATCAATTAAATAGGAGAGTGTGTGAGAAACCAGTGAGGGATAAACCCTCAATACAATAGGAGAGTGTGTGAGACACCAGTGAGGGATAAACCTCCATACAATATGTGAGTGAGGGATTACGCTCAATTCAATATGAGGATGTGTCAGAAACCAGTGAGGGATAAACCTCATTACAATATTAGAATGTGTGACAAACCAGTGAGTGGTAAACCTGAATACAATATGAGAGTGTGAGAGAAACCACTGAGGGATAAACTTCAATATGATATGAAAGTGTGTGAGAAAGCAGTGAGTGGAAAACCTCAATGAAATATGAAAATGTGCGAGAAGCTAGTGAGGGATAAACCTATACACAATATGAGAGTGTGAGGGATAAACCTCTAAGCAATGTGAAAGTGTGTGAGAAACCAATGAAAGATATACGTGAAAATAATATACGAGTCTGTGAAAACCAGTGAGGGATAAACTTCAATACAATATGGGAGTGTGTGAGAAACTAGTGAGGAATAAACCTCAATACAATATGCTAATGTTTCAAAAACCAGTGAGGGATATTCCTCAATGGTATATGAGATTGTTTGAGAAAACAATGAGAGACAAATCTATATATAATATGAGAGTGAGTGAGAAACCCGTGAGGGATAAACCTCAGTACAATATGAGAGCGTGTGAGAAACCAGTGAAGGATAAACCTCAGTACAATATAAGAGTATGTGAGAAATCAGTGTGGAATAAACCTCAATACAATATAAGAGTGTTTCATAAACCAGTGAGTGATAAACCTTTATACAATATATGAGTGTGTCAGATTTCCTTGAAGGATAAAGCTCAGTACAATATCAGAGTGAGTGAGAAACCATTGAGGGATAAACCTTGATACAATATGAGAGTGCGTGAGAAACCAGTGAGGGATAAACCCCAATACAATATGAGAGTGTGAGAAACCAGTGAGGGATAAAACTCAATACATTATTAGTGTCTGTCAGAAACCAGTGAGGCAAAAACCTTAATACAATATGCGAGTGTGTCAGAAACCAGTGAGGGATAAACCTCAATGCAATATGAGAATGTGTTGGAAACCAGTGAGGGATGAACCTCAAAACAATATGAGAATGTGTGAAAAACCAGTGAGGGATAACCCTTAATACATTATTAGATTTTATGAGAAACCAGTGAGGGATAAACTTCAATACAATATGAGAGTGTGTGAGATTCCGGTGAGGGATAAGCCTCAGTACAATAGGAAAATCTGTGAGAATCCAGTGAGGGATAAAACTCAATACAATAGATAAGTGTGTGAGAAACGAGTAAGTGATAAACCTCAATACATTAGGAGAGTGCATGAGCAACCATTGGAGGATAAACCTTAATACAATAGGAGAGTGTGTGAGAAACCAGTGATAGATAAACCTCAAAACAATATGAGAGTGTGTGAGAAACCAGTAAGTTATAAATCTCAATTAAGCCAGTGAAGGATAAAGCTCAATATGATATGCGACTGTGTCAAAAACCAGTGAGGGATAAAACTCAAAATAATATGAGAGTGTGAGAGAAACCGGTAAGGGATAAATCTCAATTAAATCAGTGAGGGATGAAGATCAATACAATAGGAGAGTGTGTCAAACCAGTGAGGGAATACCTTAAAACAATATTAGAATCTGTGAGAAACCACTGAGGGATAAACCTCAATACAATATAATAGTGTGTGAGAACCAAGTGAGGGATAAACCTTAATACAATATGACAATGTGTGAGAAACCAGTGAGGGATAAACCTAAAGACAATATGAGAGTGTGTGAGAAAACAATGAATTGTAAACCTCAGTAAAATATGAGATTGTGTGAGAAACAAGTGAAGGATATACCTCAATACAATATGAGAGAGTGTGAAAAACCAGTGACGGATAAAACTTAATGTAATATGAGAGTGTGTGAGACACCAGTGAGGAACAAACCTCAAAACAATGTGAGAGTGTGTTGGAGACCAGTGAGAGACAAACCTCATTACAATAGGAGAGTGTGTTAGAAACCAGTGAGGGATAAACCTGAAAAGAATATGAGAATATGTGAGCAACCAGTGAGGGATAAAACTCAATACAATATGAGAGTTTATGGGAAACCAGTGAGGGATAAGCCAAAAAACAATAAGAGAATGTGCGAGAAAACAGTGAGGGATAATCCTCTATACAATATGAGATTCTGTGAAAAAGCAGTGAGGTATAAACCTCAATATAATATGATACTGTGTGAGAATCCAGTCAGGGATAAACATCAATATAATATGATAGTTATATGAGAAACCAGTGAGGGATAAATCTCAATACAATAGGAGAGTGTGTGAGAAAGCAGTGAGTGATAAACCTCAAAACAATATGAGTTTGTGTGAGAAACTAGTGAGGGATAAATCTCAATACAATATGAGAGTGTGTGAGAAAAGAGTGAGGGTTGAACCTCAATACAATATCAGAGTGTATGAGAAACCAGTGAGGGATAAACCTCAATGAAAAAATGCGAGTGCGTGAGAAACCAGTGAGAGATACACCTGCATACAATAAGAGAGTTCGTGAGAAACCAGTGAGGGATAAACCTCAATACAATATGATATTGTGTGAGAAACCAGGGAGGGATAAACCTCAATACAATATGATTTTGTGTGAGAATACAGTCAGGGATAAACATCAATATAATATGATAGTGTGTATAAAACCTGTGAGGGTTAACTTCAATACAATATAAGAGTGTGGGAGAAACCAATGAAGGATAAACCTCATTACAATATTAGTGTGTGAGAGAAAACAGTGAGGGACAAACCTAAATGCAATATGAGAGTTTGTGAGTAACCAGTGAGGGAAAAAACTCAATACAGTATGAGAGTGTGTGAGAAACCAGTGAGGAATAAACCTCAATATGATATAAAATTGTGTGAGAAACCAGTGAGGGATATATCTCAATACAATATGATAGTGTATTAAAAACTAATGAGGGATAAACCTCAAAAGAATATGAGAATGTGTGAGAAACCAGTGAAGAATATACCTCGGTACACTATGAGATTTTATGAGAAACCAATGATGGATAAACCTCAATACAATATGAGAGTGTGTGAGAAAACAGTGAGGGATAAACCTCAGTACAATAGGAGAGTGTGTGAGAAATCAATGAGGGATAAAACTCAATACAATATGAGAGTGTGTGAGAAACTAGTAAGTGATAGATCTGAATACATTAGGAGAGAGTATGAGAAACCAGTGGAGGATGAACCTCAATACAATAGGAGTGTGTGAGAAACCAGTGAGAAATAAACCCTCAATACAATAGGAGAGTGTGTGAGAAACCAGTGAGGGATATACCTCAATACAATAGGAGAGTGTGTCAGAAACCTGTGAGGGATAAACCTCATTACATTATTATAATGTGTGAGAAAGCAGTGAGTGATAAACTTCAATACAATATGAGAGTGTGAGAGAAACCACTGAGGGATAAACTTCAATAAAATATGATAGTGTGTGAGAAAGCAGTGAGTGAAAAACCTCAATACAAAAAAAATGTGTGAGAAACTAGTGAGGGATAAACCTCTACACAATATGAGAGTGTGTAAGAAACCAATGAGGGATAAACCTCTAAACAATATGAGAGTGTGTGAGAAACCAATGAAATATATACGTCAAAACAATACACGAGTCTGAGAAAACCAGTGAGGGATAAACATCAATACAATATGGGAGTGTGTGAGAAAGTAGTGAGGGAAAAAACTCAATATAATATGCGAATGTTTGAAAAACCAGTGAGTGATATTCCTCAATGCAATATGAGAGAGTGCGAGAAAACAATGACGAACAAATCTATATACAATATGAGAGTAAACGAGAAACCCGTGAGGAATAAACCTCAGTATAATATGAGAGTATGTGAGAAACCAATGAAGGATGAACCTCAATACAATAAGAGAGTATATGAGAAATCAGTGTGGGATAAACCTGAATACAATATAAGAGTGTTTGATAAACCAGTGAGTGATAAACCTTTATATAATATGAGAGTGTGTCAGAAATCCTTGAGGGATAAATCAGTGAGAGTGAGTGAGAAACCATTGAGGGATAAGCCTTGATACAATATGAGAGTGCGTGAGAAACCAGTGAGTGATAAACCTCAGTGGAATGTGAGAGTGTGTGAGACAGCATTGAGGGATGAAACTCAATACAATATTACTGTCTGTCAGAAACTAGTGAAGCATAAACCTTAATACAATATCCGAGTGTAAGAGAAACCAGTGAGGGATAAACCTCAATGCAATATGAGAGTGTGTTAAAAACCAGAGAGGGATGAACCTCAAAACAATATGAGAAACTTTGAGAAACCTGTGAAGGATAAACCTCAATACAATATGAGATTTTATGACAAACCAGTGAGGGATAAACTTCAATTCAATATGAGAGTGTGTGAAAATCCAATGAGGGATAAGCCTCATTACAATAGGAAAATCTGTGAGAATCCAGTAAGGGAAAAAACTCGATACAATATGTAAGTGTGTGAGAAACGAGTAAGTGATAAACCTCAATACATTAGGAGAGTGCATGAGCAACCAGTGGAGGACAAACCTCAATACATTAGGAGAGTGTGTGAGAAAACAGTGAGAGATAAACCTCAAAACAATATGAGTGTGTGACAAACCAGTAAGTTATAAATCTCAATTAAACCAGTGAGGGATAAAGCTCAAGATAATAAGAGAGTGTGTCAAAAACCAGTGAGGGATAAAATTCAAAATAATATGAGAGTGTGTGAGAAACCATAAAGGATAAATCTCAATTAAACCAGTGAGGGATGAAGATCAATGCAATAGGAGAGTGTCAAACCAGTGAGGGGAAACCTCAAAACAATATTAGAATGGGTGAGAAACCAGTGAGTGATAAACCTCAATTCAATATGATAGTTTTTGAGAACCACTGAGGGATAAACCTCAATACAATATGAGAATGTGTGAGAAACCAGTGAGGGATAAATATCAACAGAATGTGAGAGTGTGTGAGAAATAAGTGAGAGATAAACCTCAATACAATATGAGAATGTGTGAGAAAACAGAGAAGGATGAACCTCAATACAATATGCGAGTGTGTGAGAAACCAGTGAGGGATAATCCTCAGTGCAATATGAGAGTGTGTGAGAAAACAGTAAGGGCCAATTCTATGTACGATATGAGAGTGTGGTAGATACCAGTGAGGGATAAACTTCAAAACTATATGAGAACGTGTTAGAAACCAGTGAGGGTTTAACCTCATAACAATATGAGAGTGTGTTAGAACCCAGTGAGGGATAAACCTGAAAACAACATGAGAATGTGTGAGAAACCAGTAAGGGAAAAACCTCAAAAGAATATGAGATTTTATGAGAAACCAGTGAGCGATAAACCTCAATACAATATAAGAGTGTGTGAAAAACCAGTGAGGGAGAAACCTCAATACAATAGGAGAGTATGTGAGAAAAAGGTGAGAGATAAATCTCAATACAATATTATAATATGTGAGAAATCAGTGAGTGATAAACCTCAATACCATTTGAAAGTGTGTGAGAAACCACTTAGGGATAAACCTCAATACAATATAATAGTGTGTGAGAAAGCAGAGACGGATAAGCCTTAATACAATATGAAAATGTGTGAGAAACCAGTGAGGGATAAACCTCAACACAACATGAAAGTGTGTGCGAAAACAATGAGTTGTAAACCTCAGTACAATATGAGATTGTGTGAGAAATCAGTGAGGGATACACCTCAATACAGTATGAGAGAGTGTGAAAAACCATTGAAGGATAAAACTCAATATAATATGAGAGTTTGTGAGACACCAGTGAGGATTAAACCTCAATACAATGTGAGAGTGTGTGAGAAACCAGTGAGAGACAAACCTCAATACAATAGGAGACTGTGTTAGAAACCAGTGAGGGATAAACCTGAAAAAAATATGAGAATGTGTGAGCAACCAGTGAGGGATAAACCTCAATACAATATGAGAGTTTATGAGAAACCAGTGAGGGATAAATCACAATACAATATAAGAATGTGCGAGAAACCATTGAGGGATAAACCTCTATACAATATGAGATTGTGTTAGAAAGCAGTGAGGGATGAAGCTCAATATAATATGATATTGTGTGATAATCCAGTTAGAGATAAAAATCAATATAATATGATAGTGTGTGAGACACCAGTGAGGGATAAACCTCAACACAATAGGAGAGTGTGTGAGAAAGCAGTGAGAGATAAACCTCAATCAATATGAGTATGTGTGAGAAAACAGTTAGGGATAATCCTCAATACAATATGAGTGTGGTGAGAAAGAGTGAGGGATGAACCTCAATACAATATCAGAGTGTGTAAGAAACCAATGAGAGATAAACCTCAATAAAAAAATCCGAGTGTATGAGAAACCAGTGAGGGGATAAACCTGCATACAATAAGAGAGTGTGTGAGAAACGAGTGAGGGTTAAACCTCAATACAATATGAGATTGTGTGAAAATCCAGTGAGGGAAAAACATCAATACAAAATGATTTGTGTGAGAATCCGGTCAGGGATAAACATCAATATACTACGATAGTGTGTAAAGAAACTGTGAGGGATAAATTTCAATAAAATATGAGAGTGTGGGAGAAACCAGTGAAGGATAAACCTCATTTCAATAATAGAGTGTGTGGAAAAACTGTAAGGGACAAACCTCAATACAATATGAGAGTGTGTGAGTAAACAGTGAGGGATAAAACTCAATACAATATGAGAGTGTGTGAGAAACCAGACAGAAATAAACCTCAATATGATATGATATTGTGTGAGAAGCCAGTGAGGGATAAATCTCAATACAATATGATAGTGTATCAGAAACTAATGAGGGACAAACCTCAAAACAATATGATAATGTGTCAGAAACCAGTAAAGGATAAAACTCAGTACAATATGAGATTTTATGACAAACCAGTAATGGATAAACCTCAATACAATATGAGAGTGTGTGAGAAAAAAGTAAGGGATAAACCTCAATACAATAGGAGAGTGTGTGAGAAATCAATGAGGGATAAAACTCAATACAATAGGAGAGTGTGTGAGAAACTAGTAAGTGATAAACCTCAATACATTAGAGGAGAGTATGAGAAACCAGTGGAGGATAAACCTCAATAAAATAGGAGAGTGTGTGAGAAACCAGTGAGGAATAAACCCTCAATGCAAAAGGAGAGTGTATGAGAAACCAGTGAGGGATAAACCTCAATACAATAGGAGAGTGTGTGAGAAACCAATAAGAGATAAACCTCAAAACAATATGAGAGTGAGGGATTACGCTCAGTACAATATGAGAGTGTGTCATAAACTAGTGAGGGATAAATCTCATTACAATATTAAAATGTGTGAGAAACTAGGGAGTGATAAACCTCAATACAATATGAGAGTGTGAGAGAATCATCTGAGGGATAAATTTCAATATAATATGATAGTGTGTGAGAAAGAAGTGAGTGAAAAACCTCAATACAATATGAAAATGTGTGAGAAACTAATGAGGGATAAACCTCTACACAATATGAGAGTGTGTAAGAAACCACTGAGGGATAAACCTTTAAACAATATGAGAGTGTGTGAGAAACCAATGAAAAATATATATCAAAACAATCCACGAGTCTGAGAAAACCAATGAGGGATAAACCTCAATACAATATGGGAGTGTGTGAGAAACTAGTGAGGGATAAACCTCAATACAATATGTGAATGTTTGAAAAACCAGTGAGGGATATTCCTCAATGCAATAAGAAAGTGTGTGAGAAAAAAATGAGGGACAAATCTATATACAATATGAAAATGAGCTTGAAACCCGTGAGGGATAAACCTCAGTACAATATGAGAGTGTGTGAGAAACCAAAGAAGGATAAACCTCAATACAATATGAGAGTATGTGAGAAATCAGTGTGGGATATCCCTGAATACAATATAAGAGTGTTTAATAAACCAGTAAGTGATAAACCTTTATACAATATCAGAGTGTGTCAGAAATCCTTGAGGGATAAAGCTCAGTGAAATATCAGAGTGAGTGAAAAACCATTGAGGGATACACCTCGATACAATATGAGAGTGCTTGAGAAACCAGTGAGTGATAAACCTCAGTAGAATGTGAGAGTGTGTGAAAAACCAGTGAGGGATAAAACTCAAAATAATATTAGTGTCTCCCAGAAACCAGTGAGGCATTAACCTTAATACAATATGCGAGTGTAAGAGAAACCAGTGAGGGATAAACCTCAATACAATATGAGGGTGTGTTAGAAACCAGTGAGGGATGAACCTCAAAACCATATGAGATTGTTTGAGAAACCTCAATACAATATGAGATTTTATGAGAAACTAGTGAGGGATAAACTTCAGTACGATATGAGAGTGTGTGAGAATCCAGTGAGAGATAAGCCGCATTACAATAGGAGAATCTGTGAGAATCCAGTGAGGGATAAAACTCGATACAATAGGTAAGTATGTGAGAAACGAGAAAGTGAAAAACCTCAATACATTAGGAGAGTGCATGAGCAACCAGTGGAGGATAAACATCAGTACAATAGGAGAATGTGTGAGAAACCAGTGAGAGATAAACCTCAAAACAATATGAGAGTGTTTGACAAACCAGGAAGTTATAAATCTCAATTAAACCAGTGAGGGATAAAGCTCAATATAATATGAGAGTGTCACAAAAACCAGTGAGGGATAAAATTGAAAATAATATGAGAGTGTGTGAGAAACCAGTAAGGGATAAATCTCAATTAAACCAGTGAGGGATGAAGATCAAAGGAATAGGAGAGTGTGTCAAACCAGTGAAGGAAAACGTCAAAACAATATTAGTTTGGGTGAGAAACCAGTGAGTTATAAACCTCAATTCAATATGATAGTTTCTGAGAAACCATTGAGGGATAAACCTCAATACAATATGAGAATGTTTGAGAAACCAGTGAGGGATAAACATCAACACAATGTGAGAGTGTGTGAGAAATAAGTGAGGGATAAACCTCAATGCAATATGAGAATGTGTGAGAAACCAATGAAGGATATACCTCAATACAATATGCAGGTGTGTGAGAAACCAGTGAGGGATAATCCTCAATGCAATATGAGAGTGTGTGAGAAAACAATAAGGGACAATTCTATGTACGATATGAGAGTGTGGTAGATACCAGTGAGGGATAAACCTCAGTACTATAAGAGAGAGTGTTAGAAACCAGTGAGGGATTTATCTCATAACAATATAAGAGTGTGTTAGAACCCAGCGAGGGATAAACCTTAAAAAAACATAAGAATGTTTTAGAAACAAGTGAGGGATAAACCTCAATACAATAAAATAGTGTGTGAGAAACCAGTGAGGGATAAACCTTAATACAATATGAGAATGTGTGAGAAACCAGTGAGGGATAAACCTCAACACAATATGAGAGTGTGTGAGAAAACAATGAGTTGTAAACCTCAGTACAATACGAGATTGTGTGAGAAACCAGTGAGGGATATACCTCAATACAATATGAGAGAATGTGACAAATCATTGAGGGATAAAACTCAATATAATATGAGAGTGTGTGAGACACCAGTGAGGATTAAACCTCAATACAATGTGAGAGTGTGTGAGAAACCAGTGAGAGACAAACCTCAGTACAATAGGAGAGTATGTTAGAAACCAGTGAGGGATAAACCTGAAGACAATATGAGAATGTGTGAGCAACCAGTGAGGCATAAACCTCAATACAATATGAGAGTTTATGAGAAACCAATGAGGGAAAAATCACAATACAATATGAGAATGTGCGAGAAACCAGTGAGGGATAAACCTCTATACAATATGAGATTCTGTGAGAAAGAGGTGTGGGGTAAATCTCAATATAATATGATATTGTGTGGGAATCCAATCACGGAAAAACATCAATATAAAGCGATAGTGTGTGAGAAACCAGTGAGGGATAAACCTCAATACAATAGGAGAGTGTGTGAGAAAGCAGTGAGAGATAAACCTCAAAACAATATGAGTTTATGTCAGAAATTAGTGAGGGATAACTCTCAGTACAATATGAGAGTGTGTGAGAAAAGAGTGAGGGATAAACCTCAATACAATATGAGATTGAGTGAAAATCCAGTGAGGGACAAACCTCAATACAATATGATTTTGTGTGAGAATCCAGTCAGGGATAAACATCTATATAATATGATAGTGTGTAAAAAAAAACCTGTGAGGGATAAACTTCAATGAAATATGAGAGTGTGGGAGAAACTAGTGAAGGAAAAACCTTATTACAGTATTAGAGTGGGTGAGAAAACAGTGAGGGACAAACCTCAATACAATATGAGAGTGTGTGACTAACCAGTGAGGGATAAAACTCAATACAATATGAGAGTGTGTGAGAAACCAGTGAAGAATAAACCTCAATATGATATGAGATTGTGTGAGAAACCAGTGAGGAATAAATCTCAATACAATATAATGGTGTATTAAAGACTAATGAGGGATTAACCTCAAAACAATATGAGAATGTGTGAGAAAACAGTGAAGGATAAACCTCAGCACATTATGAGATTTTATGAGAAACCAGTGATAAATAAACGTCAATACAATAAGAGAGTGTGTGAGAAAACAGTGAGGGATAAACCTCAATACAATAGGAGAGTGTATAAGAAATCAATGAGGGATAAAGCTTAATACAATAGGAAAGTGTGTGAGAAACTAGTGAGTGATAAACCTAAATACATTAGGAGAGAGTATGAGAAGCCAGTGGAGGATAAACCTTCATAAAATAGGAGGGTATGTGAGAAACCAGAGAGGGATAAACCCTTAATACAATAGGAGAGTGTGTGAGAAACCAGTGAGGGATAACCCTCAATACAATAGAAGAGTGTGTGAGAAACCAGTAAGAGATAAACCTCAAAGCAATATGAGAGAGGGATTACGCTCAATACAATATGAGAGTGTATCAGAAAGCAGTGAGGGATAAACCTCATTACAATATTAAAATGTGTGAGAAACCAGTGAATGATAAACCTCAATTCGATATGAGAGTGTGAGAGAAACCACAGAAGGGTAAACTTCAATATAATATGATAGTGTGTGAGAAAGCAGTGAGTGAAAAACCTCAATACAATATGAAAATGTGTGAGAAACTAGTGAGAGATTAACCTCTACACAATAAGAGAGTGTGTAAGAAACCAGTGAGGGATAAACCTCTAAACAATATGAGAATGTGTGAGAAACCAATGAACGATATACGTCAAAACAATATACAATTCTATGAAAACCAGTGAGGGATGAACCTCAACACAATATGGGAGTGTGTGAGAAGCTAGTGAGGGATAAACCTCATTACAATATGAGAATGTTTGAGAAAACAGTGAGGGATATTTCTCAATGCAATATGAGAGTGTGTGAGAAAACAATGAGGGACAAATCTATATACAATATGAGAGTAAGTGAGAAACAAATGAGGGATAAATTTCAGTACAATATGAGAGTGTGTGAGAAACCAGTGAAGGATAAACCTCAATATAATATGAGAGTATGTGAGAAATCAGTGTGGGATAAATCTCAATACAATATAAGAATGTCTGATAAACCAGTGAGTGATAAACCTTTATACAATATGAGAGTGTGTCAAAAATCCTTGAGGGATAAGCCTCAATACAATATCAGAGTGAGTGAGAAACCATTGAGGGATAAACCTCGATACAATATGAGAGTGCGTGAGAAACCAGTGAGGTATAAACCTCAATATGATATGAGAGTGTGTAAGAAACCAGTGAGGGATAATCTCAATACAATGTTAGTGTCTGTCAGAAACCAGTGAGGCATAAACCTCAATATAATATGAGTGTTTGAGAAACCAGTGAGGGATAAATCTCAATACAATATGAGAGTGTGTTAGAAACCAGTGAGGGATGAACCTCAAAACAATATGAGAATGTGTGAGAAACCAGTGAGGGATAAACATCAATTTAATATGAGATTTTATGAGAAACCAGTGAGGGATAAACTTCAATACAATATGAGAATGTGTGAGAATCCAGTGAGGGATAAGCCTCAATACAATAAGAGAATCTGTGAGAATCCAGTGAGGGATAAAACTCAATACAATAGGTAAGTGTGTGAGAAACGAGTAAGTGATAAACCTCAGTAAATTAGGAGAGTGCATGAACAACCAGCGTAGGATAAACCTCAATACGATAGGAGACAGTGTGAGAAACCAGTGAGAGATAAACCTCAAAACAAAATGAGAGTTTCTGAGAAGTCAATAAGTTATAAATCTCAATTAAACCAGTGAGGGATAAGGTTCGATATAATATGAGATTGTGTCAAAAACCAGTAAGGGATAAAACTCAAAATAATATGAGAGTGTGTGAAAACCTGTACGGGATGAATCTCAATTAAACCATTGAGGGATGAAGATCAATACAATAGGAAAGTGTGTCAAAGCAGTGAGGGAAACCAGTGTGAGAAACCAGTGAATGATACACTTCAATTCAATATGACAGTTTGTGAGAAACCACTGAGGGATAAACCTCAATACAATATGATATTGTGTGAAAAACCAATGAGGGATAAACTTCAATACAATATGAGAATGTGTGAGAAACCAGTGAGGGATAAATATCAACACAATGTGAGAGTGTGTGAGAAATAAGTGAGGGATAAACCTCAATACAATATGAGAATGTGTGAGAAACCAGTGAAGGATAAACCTCAATACAATATGCCAGTGTGTGAGAAACTAGTGAGGGATAATCCTCAATGCAATATGAGGGTGTGCGTGAAAACAATAAGGGACAAATCTATATACGATATGAGAGTATGGTAGATACCATTGAGGGATAAACATCAATGCTATATGAAAGTGTGTTAGAAACTAGTGAGGAATTAATCTCATAACAATATGAGAGTGTGTTAGAACCCAGTGAGGGATAAACCTTAAAACAACATGAGAACGTTTGAGAAACGAGTGAGTGATAAACCTCAATACAATATAAGAGTGTGTGAAAAACCATTGAGAGATAAACCTCAATACAATAGGAGAGTGTGTGAGAAACCAGTGTGGGATAAATCTCAATACAGTATTAGAACATGTGAGAAATCAGTGAGTGATAAACTTCCATACCATATTAAGGTGTGTGAGAAACCACTGATTGATAAACCTCACTACAATATAATAGTGTGTGGGAAACCAGTGAGGGAGAAACCTTAATATAATATGAGAATGTGTGAGAAACCAGTGAGGGATAAACCTCAACACAATATGAGAGTGTGTGAGGAAACAGTGAGCTGTAAACCTCAGCACAATATGAGATTATTTGAAAAAATAGTGAGGGATATACCTCAATACAATATGAGAGAGTGTGAAAAACCAGTGAGGGATAAAACTCAATATAATATGAGAGTACGTGACACACCAGTGAGGAATAAACCTGAGTACAATGTGAGAGTGTGTGAGAAACCAGTGAGAGATAAACCTCAATACAATAGGAGAGTGTGTTAGAAACCTGTGAGGGATAAACATGAAAACAATATGAGAATGTGTGAACAATCAGTGAGGGATAAACCTCAATACATTATGAGAGTCAATGAGAAACCAGTGAGGTATAAACCACAATACAATATGAGAATGTGCGAGAAACCAGTGAGGGATAAACCTCTATACAATATGAATTTGTGTGAGAAAGCAGTGAGGGATAAACCTCAATATAATATGATATTGTGTGAAAATCCAGTCAGGGATAAACATCAATAAAATATGATATTGTGTGAAAAACCAGTGAGAGATAAACCTCAATACAATAGGAGAATGTGTGAGAAAGCATTGAGAGATAAACCTCAAAAAAATGAGTTTGTGTGAGAAACCAGTGAGTGATATATCTCAATACAATAAGAGAGTGTGTGAGAAAAGTGTGAGGGATGAACCTAATACAATATTTGAGTGTGTGAGAAAACAGTGAGGGATAAACCTCAATAAAAAATGCGAGTGCGTGAGACCAGTGAGAGATAAACCTGTATACCATAAGAGAGTGTGTGAGAAACCAGTGAGGGATAAACCTCAATACAATATGAGATTGTGTGAGAAACCAGCGAGAGATAAACCTCAATACAATATGATTTTGTGTGAGAACCCAGTCAGGGATAAACATCAATATAATATGATAGTGTGTAATAGACCTGTGAGGGATAAACTTCAATACAATATGAGAGTGTGGGAGAAGCCAGTAAAGGATAAACATCATTACAATATTAGAGTGTGTGAGAAAATAGTGAGGGACAAACTTCAGTGCAATATGAGAGTGTGTGACTAACCAGTAAGGGATAAAACTCAATACAATATGAGATGGTGTGAGAAACCATTGAGGAATAAACCTCAATATGATATGAGATTGTGTGAAAAACCAGTGAGAGGTAAATGTCAATACAATATGATAGTGTATTAAAAGCTAATGAAGGATTAACCTCAAATCAATATGAGAATGTGTGAGAAATCAGATAAGAATGAACCTCAGTACAATATGAGATTTTTTGAGAAACCAGTGATGGATAAACTTCAGTACAATATGAGAGTGTGTGAGAAAACAATGAGGGATAAACCTCAGTACAATAGGAGAGTGTGTGAGAAATCAGTGATGGATAAAACTCAATACAATAGGAGAGTGTGTAAAAACTAGTAAATGATAAACTTCAATACATTAGGAGAGAGTATGAGAAACCATTCTAGGATAAACCTCCATGAAATAGTAGAGTGTGTGAGAAACCTGTGAGGGATAAACCCTTAATACAATCGATGAGTGTGTGAGAAACCAGTGAGGGATAAACCTCAGTACAATAGGAGAGTGTGTGAGAAACCAGTAAGAGATAAACCTTAAAACAATATGAGAGTGTGAGATGACACTCAATAACATATGAGAGTGTGTAATAAACCAGTGAGGGATAAACCTCATTACAATATTAGAATGTGTGAGAAACCAGTGAGTGACAAACTTCAATACAATATGAGAGTGTGAGAGAAACTACTGAGAGATGAACTTCAATATAATAAGATAGTGTGCGAGAAAGCAGTGAGTGAAAAACCGCAATACAATATGAAAATGTGTGAGAAAGTATTGACGGATAAACCTCTACACAATATGAGAGTGTGTAAGAAACCAGTGAGGGATAAACCTCTAAACAATATGAGAGTGTGCGACAAACCAATGAAAGATATACGTCAAAACAAAATACGTATCTGTGAAAACCAGTGAGGGATACACCTCAATACAATATGGGAGTGTGTGAGAAACTAGTGATGGATAATCCTCAATACAATATGCGAATGTTTGAAAAACCAATGAGGGATATTCCTCAGTGCAATATGAGAGTGTGTGAGAAAACAGTGAGGGACAAATCTATATACAATATGAGAGTGAGTGAGAAACTCGTGAGGGATAAACCTCAGTATAATAAGAGAGTGTGTGAGAAACCAGTGAAGGATAAACCTCAGTACAATACGAGAGTATGTGAGAAATCAGTGTGCGATAAACCTCAGTACAATATAAGAGTGTTTGATGCACCAGTGAGCGATAAACCTCTATACAATATGAGAGTGTGTCAGAATTCCTTGAGGGATAAACCTCAGTACAGTATCAGAGTGAGCGAGAAATCATTGAGGGATAAACCTCGATACAATATGAGAGTGCGTGAGAAACCGGTGAGGGATAAATCTCAATACAATATGAGAGTGTGTGAGAAACCAGTGAGGGATAAAACTCAATACAATATTAGAGTCTGTCAGAAACCAGTGAGGTATAAACCTCAATATAATATGCGAGTGTGTGAGAAACCAGTGAGGGATAAACCTCAATACAATATGAGAGTGTGTTAGAAACCAATGAGGGAAACACCTCAAAAGAATATGAGAATGTGTGAGAAACCAACGAAGGATAAACCTCAATATAATATGAGATTTTATGAGAAACCAGTGAGGGATAAACTTCAATACAATATGAGAGTGTGCGAGAATCCAGTGAGGGATAATCCCCAGTGCAATATGAGGGTGTGTGAGAAAACAATAAGACACAAATCTATATACGTTATGAAAGTGTGGCAGATACCAGTGGGGGATAAACCTCAATACTATATGAGAGTGACTTAAAAACCAGTGAAGGATTAATCTCATAACAATATGAGAGTGTGTTAGAACCCAGTGAGGGATAAACCTGAAAACAACATGAGAATGTGTGAGAAACCAGTGAGGAATAAACCTCAATACAATATGAGATTTTATGAGAAACCAGTGAGCGATAATCTTCAATACAAAATAAGAGTGTGTGAGAAACAAATGAGTGATAAACCTCAATACAATAGGAGAGTGTGTGAGAAACCAGTGAGGGATAAAAATCAAAACAATATGAGAGTGTGTGAGTAACCAGTAAGGGATAAATCTCAATTAAACCAGTGAGGGATGAAGATCAATTCAGTAGGAGAGTGTGTCAAACCAGTGAGGGAAAACCTCAAAACAACATCAGAAAATGTGAGAAACCAGTGAGTGATAAACCTTAATTCAATATGATAGTTTGTGAGAAAACACTGAGGGATGAACCCGAATACAATGTGATAGTGTCTGAGAAACCAGTGAGGAATAAACCTCAATCCAATATGAGAATGTGTGAGAAACCAGTGAGGGATAAACATCAACACAATGTGAAAGTGTGTGAGAAATAAATGAGGGATAAACCTCAGTACAATATGCGAGTGTGTGACAAACCAGTGAGGGATGATCCTCAATACAATATGAGAGTGTGTGAGAAAACAATAAGGGATAAATCTATATACGATATGAGAGTGTGGTAGATACCATTGAGGGATAAACCTCATTACTATATGAGAGTGTGTTAGAAACCAGTGAGGGATTAATCTCATAACAATATGAGAGTGTGTTAGAACCCACTGAGGGATAAACCTGAAAACAACATGAGAATGTTTGAGAAACAAGTGAGGAATAAACCTCAATAAATATGAGATTTTATGAAAAACCAGTGAGCGATAAACCTCAATACAATATAAGAGTGTGTGAGAAACCAGTGAGAGATAAACCTCAATACATTAGGAGAGTGTGTGAGGTACCAGTGAGGGATAAATCTCAATACAATATTAGAATATTTGAGAAATCAGTGAGTGATAAACCTCGATACCATATGAATGTGTGTGAGAAACCACTGAGGGATAAACGTCAATACAAAATAATAGTGTGTGAGAAACCAGTGAGTGATAAACCTTAATGCATTATGAGAATGTTTGAGAAACCAGTGAGGGACAAACCTCAATACAATATGAGAGCGTGTGAGAAAACGGTGAGTTGTTAACCTCAGTACAATACGAGATTGTGTGAGAAACCAGTGAGGGATATACCTCAGTACAATATGAGAGAGTGTGAAAAAACAGTGAGGGATAAAACTCAATAAAATATGAGAATGTGTGAGACACCAGTGAGGATAAACCTCAATACAATGTGAGAGTGTGTGAGAAACCAGTGAGAGACCAACCTCAATACAATAGGAGAGTGTGTTAGAAACCAGTGAGGGATAAACATGAAAACAATATGAGAATGTGTGATCAGCCACTGAGGATAAACTTCAATATAATATGAGAGTTTATGAAAAACCAGTGAGGGATAAACCACAATACAATATAAAAATGTGCGAAAAACCAATGAGGGATAAACCTCTATACAATATGAGATTGTGTGAGAAAGCAGTGATGGATGAACCTTAATATAATATGATATTGTGTGAGAATCCAGTCAGGGATAAACATCTGTATAATATGATAGTGCGTGAGAAACCAGTGAGGGATAAACCTCAATACAATAGGAGAATGTGTGAGAAAGCAGTGAGAGATAAACCTCAAAACAATATGAGTGTGTAAGAAACCAGTGAGGGATAAATCTCAATACAAAATGAGAGTGTGTGAGAAAAGAATGAGGGATGAACCTCAATACAATATCAGAGTGTGTGAGAAACCAGTGAGGGATAAACCTCAATAAAAAATGCGAGTGCGTGAGAAACCAGTGAGAGATAAACCTGCATACAATAAAATAGTGTGTGAGAAACCAGTGAGGGATAAACCTCAAAACAATATGAGATTGTATGAGAAACCAGTGAGGGTTAAACCTCAATTCAATATAATTTTGTGTGAGAATCCAGTCAGGTATAAACATCAATATAACACGATAGTGTGTAAAAACCTGTGAGGGATAAACTTCAATACAATATGAGAGTGTGGGAGAAACCAGTGAAGGATAAACCTCATTACAATATTAGAGTGTGTGAGAAAACAGTGAGGGACAAATCTCAATACAATATGAGAGTGTGTGAGTAACCAGTGAGGGATAAAACTCAATACAATATGAGAGTGTGTGAGAAACCAGTGAGAAATAAACCTCAATATATGAGATTGTGTGAGAAACCAGTGAGGGATAAATCTCAATACAATATGATAGTGTATTAGAAACTAATGAGGGAGAAACCTAAAAACAATATGAGAATGTGTGAGAAACCAGTGAAGGATAAACCTCAGTAAAATATGAGATTTTATGAGAAACCAATGGTGGATAAACCTCAACCCAATATGAAAGTGTGTGAGAAAACAGTGAGGGATAAACCTCAATAAATTGGAGAGTGTGTGAGAAATCAGTGAGGGATATAACTCAGTATAATAGGAGAGTGTGTGAGAAACTAGTAAGTGATAAACTTCAATACATTATGAGAGAGTATGAGAAACCAGTGGAGGATAAACCTCAATTAAATAGAAGATTGTGTGAGAAACTAATGAGGGATAAACACTCAATACAATAGGAGAGAGTGTGAGAAACCTGTGAGGGATAAACCTCAATACAATAGGAGAGTGTGTGAGAAACCTGTGAGGGATAAACCTCAATACAATAGGAGAGTGTGTGAGAAACCAGTAAGAGATAAACATCAAAACAATATGAGAGTGAGGGATTACGCTCAATACAATATGAGAGTGTCTCAGAAACCAGTGAGGGATAAACCTCATTACAATCTTAGAATGTGTGAGAAACCAGTGAATGGTAAACCTCAATACGATATGAGAGTGTGAAAGAAACCAATGAGGGATAACTTCAATATAATATGATAGTGTGTGAGAAAGCAGTGAGTGAAAAACCACAATACAATATGAAAATGTGTGAGAAGTGTGAGAAAGCATCGAGTGAAAAACCTTAATACAATATGAAAATGTATGACAAACTAGTGAGGGATAAACATCTACACAATATGAGAGAGTGTAAGAAACCAGTGAGGGATAAACCTCCAAAGAATATGAGAGTATTTGATAAACCAATGAAATTTATACGTCAAAACAATATTCGAGTCTGTGAAAACCAGTGAGGGATAAACCTCAATACAGTATGGGAGTTTGTGAAAAACTAGTGAGGGATAAACCTCAATAAAATATGCGAATCTTTGAAAAACAAGTGAGGGATATTCCTCAATGCAATATGACAGTGTGTGAGAAAACAATGAGGGGCAAATCTATATACAATATGAGAATGAGTAAGAAACCTGTGAGGGATAAACCTCAGTACAACATGTAAGTATGTGAGAAATAAGTGTGGGATAAACCTCAAAACAATATAAGATTGTTTCATAAACCAGTGAATGATAAACCTCTATACAATATGAGAGTGTGTCAGAAATTCTTGAGGGATAAACCTCAATACAATATCAGAGTGAGTGAGAAACCATTGAAGGATAAATCTCGATACAATATGAGAGTGCGTGAAAGACCAGTGAGGGATAAAACTCAATACAATATTAGTGTCTGTCATAAACCAGGGAAGCATAAACCTCAATACAATTTGCGAGCTTGTGAGAAACCAGTGAGGGGTAAACCTCAATACAATATGAGAGTGTGTTAGAAACCAGTGAGGGATAAACCTCAAAGCAATGTGAGAATGTGTGAGAAACCAGTGAGGGATAAACCTCAATACAATATGAGATTTTATGAGAAACCAGTGAGGGATAAACTTCAATTGAATATGAGAGTGTTTGAGAATCCAGTGAGGGAGAAGCCTCAATACAATAGGAGAATCTGTGAGAATCCAGTGAGGGATGCATCTCAACACAATAGGCAAGTGTCTGAGAAACGAGTAAGTGATAAACCTTAATTCATTAGGAGAGTGCATGAGCAACCAGTGGAGGTTAAGCATCAATACAATAGGAGAGTGTGTGAGAAACCAGTGAGAGATAAACCTGAAAACAATATGAGAGTGTGTGAGAAACCAGTAAGTTATAAATCTCAATGAAACCAGTGAGGGATAAAGCTCAATATAATATGAGAGTGTGTCAAAAACCTGTGAGGGATATAACTCAAAACAATATGAGAGTGTGTGAGAAACCAGTAAGGGATAAATCTCAATTAAGCCAGTGAGGGATGAAGATCAATGCAATAGGAGGGTGTGTCAAACCAGTGATGGGAAACCTCAAAACAATTTTAGAATGTGTGAGAAACCAGTGAGTGATAAATCTCAATTCAATATGATAGCTTGTGAAAAACCACTGAGGGATAAACCTCAATACAATATGATATTGTGTGAGAAACCAGTGAGGGATAAACCTTAGTACAAAATGCGAGTGTGTGAGAAACCAGTGAGGGATAATCTTCAATGCAATACGAGAACGTGTGAGAAAACAATAAGGGACAAATCTATAAAAAATATGAGAGTGTGGTAGTTACCAGTGAGGGATAAACCTCAATACTATATGAGACTGTGTTAAAAACCAGTGAGGGATAAATCTCAATACAATATGAGAGTTTGTTAGAACCCAGTGAGGGATAAACTTTAAAACAATATGAAAATATGTGAGAAATTATTGAGGGAAAAACCTCAATACAATATGTGATTTTATGAGAAACAAGTGAGGGATAAACCTCAATACAATATGAGAGTGCGTGATAAATCAGTGAGGGATAAACCTCAATACAATATGAGAGTGTGTGAGATATCAGTGAGGGATAAACCTCAATAAAATATTAGAATATGTAAGAAATCAGTGAGTGATAAACCTCAGTACCATACAAGAGTGTGTGAGAAACCAATGAGGGATAAACCTCAGCACAATATGATATTGTGTGAAAAACCAGTGAGGGATAAACCTTTATATAATATGAGAATGTGTGAGAAACCAGTGAGGGATAAACCTCAATAAAATATGAGAGTGCGTGAGAAACCAGTGAGGGATAAACCTCTAAACAAAATGAGAGTGTGTGAGAAACCAGTGAGAGATAAACGTCAACACAATATGAGAAAGTATGAGAAACCAATGAAGGATAAACGTCAACACAATATATGAGTGAGAAACCTGTGAGGGATAAACCTGAATACATTATGCGAGTATGTGAGAAACCAGTGAGGGATAAACCTCAATATAATATGCGAATGTTTAAAAAACCATTGAGGGATAATGATCAATGCAATATGAGAGTGTGTGAGAAAACAATGAGGGACAAATCTATATACAATATGAGAGTGAATGAGAAACCAGTGAGGGATAAACCTCAGTACAACATGAGAGTGTGTGAGAAACCATTGAGGGATAAACTTGAATTCAGTATGAGAGTGTGTGAGAAACCAGTGTGGGAAAAAACAATACAATATGAGAGTGTGTGAGAGACCAGTGAGTGATAAACCTCAAAACAATATGAGAGTATGTCAGAAATCCGTTAGGGATAAACCTCAATACAATATCAGAGTGAGTTGAGAAACCAGTGAGGGATAAACCTTAGTATAATATGAGAGTGAGTGAGAAACCAGTGAGGGATAAACCTCAATTCAATATGAAAGTGTGTGAGAAACCAGTGATGGATTAATCTCAGTACAGTAATAGAGTGTGTGAGAAACCAGTGAAGGATAAACCTCAATACAATATGATATTGTGTGAGAAACCATTGAGGGATAAACCTCAATACAATATGAGATTGTGTTAGAAATCAGTGAGGGATAAACCTCAAAGCAATATGAGAATGTGTGAGAAACCAGTGAGGAATAAACTTCAAAACAATATAAGATTTTATGAGAAACCAGTAAGGTATAAACTTCAATATAATAACAAAGTGTGTAAGAATCCAGTGAGTGATAAACCTCAATACAATAGGAGAGTGTGTGTGAATCGAGAGAGAGATAAAGCTTAATACAATAGGGAAGTGTTTGAGAAGCGAGTAATTGATAAACCTCAATACATTAGGAGAGTGTATGAAAAACAAGTGGAAGATAAACCTCAATACAATAAGAGAGTGTGTGAGAAACCAGTGAGGGATATACCTGAATATAATAGGAAAGTGTATGAGAAACCAGTGAGATATAAAACTCAAAACAAATGAGAGTGTGTCAGAAACTAGTAAGGGTTAAAACTTTATTAAAGCAATGAGGGATGAAGCTCAATACAATATGAGAGTTTGTCAGAAACCAGTGAAGGATAAATCTCAAAACAATATGAGAATGTTTGAGAAGCCAGTAAGGGATAAATCTCAATTAAACCAGTGAGGGATAAACCTCAATACAATATGAGAGTGTGTCAAAAACCAGTGAAGGATAAACTTCAGTACAATATTAGAATGTCTGAGAAACCAGTGAGTGATAAACCTCAATACAATATGAGAGTGTGTGAGAAACCACTGAGGGATAAACATCAATATAATATGATACTCTCTGAGAAATCAGTGAGGCATAAACCTCAACACAATATGAGAATGTCTGAGAAACAAGTAAGGGATAAACCTCAACATAATATGAGAGTGTGTGAAAAAAAAGTGAGGGATAAGCCTCTAAAAAATATGACCAGTGAGGGATAAACGTCAACACAATATGAGAGTGTGTGAAAAACCAGTGAAGGATAAACGTCAATACAATATACGAATGTGTGAGAAACCAGGAGGGATAAACCTCAATACAATATGCGAGTGTGTTAGAAACCAGTGAGGGATAAACTTCAATAAAATATGCGAATGTTTGAGAAACCAATGAGGGATAACCATCAATGCAATATGATAGTGTGTGAGAAAACAATAAGGGACAAATCTATACCCAATATGAGAATGTGTTAGAAACCAGTGAGGGATAAACCTCAATAAAATAAGAGAGTGTGTTAGAAATCATTGAGGGATAAATTTCAATACAATATGAGATTTTATGAGAAACCAATGAGTGATAAACATCAGTACAATATGAAAGTGTGTGAGAAACCAGTGAGAGATAAACCTCAATGCAAGAGGAGAATGTGTGAGAAACCAGTGAGGGATAAAGGTCATACAAAAGGAGAGTGTGTGAGAAACCAGTAAATGATTAACGTCAATACATTAGGAGAGTGTATGAGAAGCACTTGAAGGATAAACCTCAATACAATAGGAGAGTGTGTGAGAAACCAGTAAGGGATAAATTTCAATTAAACCAGTGAGGGATGAAGTTCAATATAATATGAGAGAGTGTCAAAAACCAGTGAGGAATAAATTTCAAAATAATATGAGTGTGTGAGAAACCAGTAAGGGATAAATCTCAATTAAACCAGTGGGGGATGAAGATCAATATAATATGAGAGTGTGTCAGAAACCAGTGAGGGAAAACCTCAATACAATTTTAGAATGTGTGAGAAACCAATGAGTGATAAACCTCAATATAATATGAGAGTTTGTGAGAAACCACTGAGGGATAAATCTCAATACAATATGATAGTGTATGAAAAACTAGTGAGGGATAAACCTCAATACAATACGAAAATGTGTGAGAAACCAGAGAGGGATAAACATCAACAAAATGTGAGAGTATGTGAGAAATAAGTGAGGGATAAACCTCAATACAATATGAAAATGTGTGAGAAACCAATGAGGGATATACCTCAATATAATATACCAGTGTTTGAGAAACCAGTGAAGGATAATTGTCAATGCAATATGAGAGTGTTTGAGAAAACAATAATGGACAAATCTATATACAATATGAGTGTGGTAGAGACCAGTGAGGGATAAACTTCAATACTATATGAGAGTGTGTTAGAAACCAGTGAGGGATAAATCTCAATACAATATGAGTGTTTCAGAATCCAGTGAGGGATAAACCTTAAAAGAATATGAGAATGCTTGAGAAACCAGTGAGGGATAAACCTCAATAAAATATAAGATTTTTTGAGAAACAAGTAAGGGATAAACCTCAAGACAATATGTGAGTGTGTGAGAAACCAGTGAGGGATAAACCAAAGTACAATAGGAGAGTGTGTGAGAAACCAGTGAGGGATAAACCAAAGTACAATAGGAGAGTGTGTGAGAAACCAGTGAGGGATAAACTTCAATACAATATTAGAATATGTGAGAAATCAGTGAATGATAAACCTCAGTACCATATGAGAGTGTGTGAGAAACCACTGAGGAATAAACCTCAATACAATATGATAGTGTGTTAGAAACCAGTGAGGGATAAACCTTATTACAATATGAGAATGTGTGATAAACCAGTTAGGGATAAACCTCAACACACTATGAGAGTGTGGGAGACACCAGTGAGGGATAAACCTCTGAAATATATGAGAGTGAGTGAGAAACCAGTGAGGGATAAACGTCAAAACAATATGAGAAAGTTTGAGAAACCAGTGAAAAATAAACGTCAATACAACATACGAGTGAGTGAGAAACTAGTGAGGGATAAACCCCAATACAATACGCGAGTGTGTGAGAAACCAGTGAGGGTTAAACCTCAATACAATATGAGAGTGTTTGAAAAACCAGTGAGGATCAATGCAATATGAGATCGTGTGAGAAAACAATGAGGGAGATATCTATATACAATATGAAAGTGAGTGAGAAACCAGTGATGGATAAACCTCACTGCAATATGAGAGTATGCGAGAAACCAATGAGCGATTAACCTTAAAACAATATGAGAGTGTGTGAGAAACCAGGGTGCGATAAACCTCAATACAATATGAGAATGTCTGAGAAACCAGTGAGTGATAAACCTCAAAACAATATGACTCTGTGTCAGAAACACGTGAGTGATATAACTTCAGTACAATATCAGAGTGAGATGAAAAACCACTTAGGGATAAACCTTAGTACAATATGAGTGTGAGGGAAAAACCAATGAGGGATGAACCTCAATACAATATGAGAGTGTGTGAGAAACCAGTGATGGATAAATCTGAATACAACATTAGAGTGCGTGAGAAATCAATGGGGGGTAAACCTCAATACAATATAGGACAGTGTGAGAAAACAGTGAGGGATAAACCTCAGCACATTATGAGATGGTTTTTGAAACCAGTGAGGGATAAACCTCAAAGCAATATGAAAATTTGTGAAAAAACAGTGAGGAATTAACCTCAATACAATTTGAGATTTTATGAGAAACCAGTGAGGGATAAACATCAATACAATATGAGAGTGTGTGAGAATCAAGTGAGTGATAAACTTCAATGCAATATGAGAGTGTGTGAGAATCCAGAGAGGGATAAAACTCAGCGCAATAGGTGAGTGTTTGAAGAGAGAGTAAGTGATAAACCTTAATGAAATAAGAGGGTGTGTGAGAAACCAGTGAGGGATAAACCTCAATACAATAGGAAAGTGTATAAGAAACCACTGAGATATAAACCTCAAAACAATATGAGTCTCTCAAAAACTAGTAAGGGATAAATCTTTATTAAATCAGTGAGGGATGAAGCTTCATTCAATATGAGAGTGTGTCAGAAACCAGTGAGGGATAAACCTCAAAACAATATGAGAGTGATTGAGAAACCAGTAAGGGAAAAATCTCAATTAAACCAGTGAGGGATGAAGCTCAATGCAATATGAGAGTGTGTCAGAAACCAGTGAAGGATAAACTTCAGTACAATATTAGAATGCTTGAGAAACCAGTGAGTGAAAAACCTCAATACAATATGAGAGTGTGAGAAACCACTGAGTGACAAACCTCAATATAATATGAGAATGTGTGAGAAACCAGTGAGGGATAAACCTCAACACAATATGTGAGCGTGTGAAAAACCATTGAGGGATAAACCTATAAACAATATGAGAGTGTGTGAGACACCAGTGAGGGATAAACATCAAAATAATATGAAAGTGTGTGAGAAACCAGCGAAGGATAAACGTTAAAACAATTTACGAGTATGTGAGAAACCAGGAGGGATAAAGCTCAATACAATATGCGAGCGTGTGAGAAACCAGTGAGGGATAAACCTCAATACAATATGCGAATGTTTGAGTAACCAGTGAGGGAAAATCATCAATGCAATATGAAAGTGTGTGAGAAAACAATGATGGGCAAATCTATATACAATATGAGAGTGTGTTTAAAACCAGTGAGGGTTGAATCTTAATAAAATATGAGAGTGTGTGAGAAACAAGTGAGAGATAAATATCAGTACAATATAAGAATGTGTGATAAACCAATGAGGGATAAACCTCAATAAATATGATATCTTATGAGAAATCAGTGAGGGAAAAACCTCAAAGCAATATGAGAGTGTGTGAGAAACCAGTGAGGGATAAACCTCAATACAATAGGAGAGTGTGTGATAAACCAGTGAGGGATAAAGATCATACAAAGGAGAGTGTGTGAAAAACCAGTAAATGATTAACCTCAATAC
Source organism: Panulirus argus (assembly GCA_038088735.1). Classification (NCBI taxonomy): domain Eukaryota; kingdom Metazoa; phylum Arthropoda; class Malacostraca; order Decapoda; family Palinuridae; genus Panulirus; species Panulirus argus. The sequence continues at coordinate 41,489 of JAYMFT010154522.1, forward strand.
ATTAAGGGAGTGTATGAGAACCCAATGGAGGATGAACCTCACTACAATAGGAGAGTGTGTGAGAAACCAGAGAAGGATAAACCCCAATACAATAGGAGAGTGTGTGAGAAAACAAAGAGAAAAACCTCAAAACAATATGAGAGTGTGTGGGAAAACAGAAAGGGATAAATCTCAATTAAACCAGTGAGGGATGACGCTCAACTCAATATGATAGTGTGTGAGAAACCAGTGAGGGATAAACCTTAATACAATAGGAGAGTGTGTGAGAAGCCAGTGAGAGATAAACCTCAAAACAATATGAGAGTGTGTGAGAAAACAGAAAAGGATAAATCTCAGTTAAACCAGTGAGGGATGACGCTCAATTCATTATGATAGTGTGTGAGAAACCAGTGAGGGATAAACCTTAATACAATATGAAAATATGTGAGATACTAGTGAGGGATAAACATCAACACAAATTGAGCGTGTGTGAGAAAGCAGTAAGGGATAAACCTCTAAACAATATGAGAATGTGTGAGAAACCAGTGAGAGATAAACCTCAATACAATAGGAGAGTGTGTGATAAACCAGTGAGGGATAAAGGTCATACAAAGGAGAGTGTGTGAAAAATCGGTAAATTATTAACCTCAATACATTAAGAGAGTGTATGAGAAACCAATGGATGATGAACCTCACTACAATAGGAGAGTGTGTGAGAAACCACAGAAGGATAAACCCCAAATACAATAGGAGAGTGTGTGAGAAAACAAAGAGAAAAACCTCAAAACAATATGAGAGTGTGTGAGAAAACAGAAAGGGATAAATCTCAATTAAACCAGTGAGGGATGACGCTCAATTCATTATGATAGTGTGTGAGAAACCAGTGAGGGATTAACCTTAATACAATATGAAAATGTGTGAGATACTAGTGAGGGATAAACATCAACACAAATTGAGCGTGTGTGAGAAAGCAGTAAGGAATAAACCTCTAAACAATATGAGTGTGAGAAACCAGTGAGGGATAAACCTCAATACAATAGGAGAGCGTGTGATAAACCAGTGAGGGATAAAGGTCATACAAAAGGAGAGCATGTGAGAAACTAGTAAATAATTAACCACAATACATTAAGAAAGTGTATGAGAAACTAATGAAGGATGAACCTCAATACAATAGGAGAGTGTGTGAGAAAACAATGAGGAACAAATCTATATACAATATGAGAGTGTGTTAGAAACCAGTGAGGGATAAACCTCAATAAAATATGAGAATGTGTGAGAGACAAGTGAGAGACAAATGTCAATACAATATGAGAATGTGTGAGAAACCAATGAGTGATAAACCTCAATACGATATGATATTTTATGAGAAATCAATGAGGGAAAAACCTCAAAGCATTATGAGGGTGTGTGAAAAACCAGTGAGGGATAAACCTCAATACAATAGGAGACTGTGTGATAAACCAGCGAGGTATAAAGGTCATACAAAAGGAGAGTGTATGAAAAAACAGTAAATGATTAACCTCAATACATTAAGAGAGTGTATGAGAAACCAATAGAGGATGAACCTCAATACAATAGGAGAGTGTGTGAGAAACCAGAGAGATAAACCTCAAAACAATATGAGAGTGTGTGAGAAAACAGAAAGGGATAAAACTCAATTAAACCAGTGAGGGATGACGCTCAGTTCAGTATGATAGTGTGTGAGAAACCAGTGAGGGATAAACCTTAATACAATAGGAGAGTGTGTGAGAAACCAGTGAGAGATAAGACTCAAAACAATATGAGAGTGTGTGAGAAAACCGAAAGGGATAAATCTCAATTAAACCAGTGAGGGATGACGCTCAATTCATTATGATAATGTGTGAGAAACCAGTGAGGGATAAACTTTAATACAATATGAGAATGTGTGAGAAACTAGTGAGGGATAAACATCAACACAAATTGAGCGTGTGTGAGAAAGCAGTAAGGGAAAAACTTCTAAACAATATGAGAGTGTGTGAGAAACCAGTGAGGGATAAACCTCAATACAATAGGAGAGTGTGTGATAAACCAGTGAGGGATAAAGGTCATACAAAAGGAGAGCGTGTGACAAACCAGTAAATAATAAACCTCAATACATTAAGAGAGTGAATGAGAAACCAATGAAGGATGAACCTCAATACAATAGGAGAGTGTGTGAGAAAACAATGAGGGACAAATCTATATACAATATGAGAGTGTTAGAAACCAGTGAAGGATAAGCCTCAATAAAATATGAGAGTGTGTGAGAAATAAGTGAGAGACAAATATCAATACAATATGAGAATGTGTGAGAAACCAATGAGGGATAAACCTCAATACAATATGATATTTCATGAGAAACCAATGAGGGATAAACCTCAATACAATATGATATTTCATGAGAAACCAATGAGGGATAAACCTCAATACGAGAGTGTGTGAGAAACCAGTGAGGGATAAACCTCAATACAATAGGAGAGTGTGTGATAAACCAGTGTGGGATAAAGGTCATACAAAAGGAGAGTGTGTGAGAAACCAGTAAGTAATTAACCTCAATACATTAAGAGAGTGTATGAGAAACCAATGGAGGATAAACCTCAATACAATAGGAGAGTTTGTGAGAAACCAGTGAGGGTTAAGCCTTAATACAATATGAGAATGTGTGAGAAACTAGTGAGGGATAAACCTCAACACAAATTGAGCGTGTGTGAGAAACCATTAAGGGATAAACCTCTAAACAATATGAGAGTGTGTGAGAAACCAGTGAGTAATTAACATCAACAAAATATGAGAGTCTTTCAGGAAACAATGAAGCTAAACGTCAATACAATATGCGAGTGTGTGATAAACCAGTGAGGGATAAACCTGAATAGAATATACGTGTGTTTGAGAAACCAATGAGGAATAAACCTCAATAGAACATGCGAATGTTTGAAAAACAAGTGAGTGATAATCATTATTGCAATATGAGAGTGTGTGAGAAAACAATAAGGGACAAATATATATACAATAAGAGAATGAGTGAGAAACCAGTGAGGGCTAAACCTCAGTACAATATGAGGGTGTGTGAGAAACCAGTGAGGGTTAAACCTCAATACAATATGAGAGTGTGTGAGAAACCAGTGTGGGAAAAGCTTCAAAACAATATGAGAATGTGTGAGAAACCAGTAATTGATAAACCTTCATAAGATATGAGAGTGTGTCAGAAACATGTGAGGGATAATTTTGAATAAAATATTGGAATGTGTGAGAACCAGTGAGGGATAAACCTCAGTACAATATAAGATTTTATGAGAAACCAGTGAGGGATAAAGCTCAATACAATATGAGAATTTTTGAGAAATCAGAGAGGGATAAACCTAATCACAATATGAAAGAGTGTGAGAAACCAGTGAGTGATAAAGCTAAATACAATATGAGAGTGTATTAGAAACCCTTGAGGGATAAACCTTAATAGAATATCAGAGTGAGTGAAAACCAGTGAGGGATAAATCTCAATACAATGTGAGAGTGCGTGAGAAACCAGTGAGGGATAAACCACAATGCAATATGAGAGTGTCTGAGAAACCAATGAGGGATAAATGTCAATACAAGATTAGAGCCTGTGAGAAACCACTGAGGAATAAACCTCAATACAATATGCGAGTGTGTGAGAAACCAACGAGGTATAAACCTCAATACAATATGATCTTGTCTTAGAAACCACTGAGGGATAAACCTCAGATCAATATGAGAAAGTGTGAGAAACGAATAAGGGATAAATCTCAATATATATGAGATTTTATGAGAAACCAGTGAGGGATAAACTTTAATACAATATGATAGTGTTTGACAATCCACTGAGGGATAAACCTCAATACAATAGGAGAGTGTGTGAGAATCCACTGAGGGATAAACCTCAATACAATAGGTGAGCGTGTGAGAAACGAGTAAGCGATAAACCTCTATACATTAAGAGTGTATGAGAAACCAGTGGAGGATAAACCTTAATACAATAGGAGAGTGCGTGAGAAACCAGAGAGGGCTAAACGTCAATACAATATGAGAGTGTCTGTGATAAACCACTGAGGGATAAACCTCAATACAATATGAGAGTGAGTGAGAAAGCAGTGGGGGATAAACCTCAAAACAATATGAGAGTGTTTGAGAAACCAGTGAGGGATAAACTTCTAAACTATATTAGAGTGTGTGAGAAACCAGTGAGGGATAAACGTCAACAAAATATGAGTGTGTGGGAAACCAGTGAATTATAAACAGTCAGTGCAATATACGAGTGCGTAAGAAACCAGTGAGGGATAAATCTTAATACAATATGCGAGTGTGTAAGAAACCAGTGACAGATAAACCTCAATACAATATACGAATAATTGAGAAATCAGTGAGTGATAGTTCTCAGTGCAATATGAGAGTGTGTGAGAAAACAATGAGGTACAAATCTGTATACAATATGAGAGTGAGTGAGAAACCAGTGAGGAATAAAAGTCAGTACATTATGAGAGTGTGTGAGAAACAATTGAGGGATAAACTTCAATATAATATGAGAGCGTCTGAGAAACCAGTGTGGTATAAACCTCTATACAATATGAGAGTGTGTGAAAAACAAGTGAGTGATAAACCTCAATACAATATAAGAGTTTGTTAGAAACCCGTGAGGGATAAACTTTAATACAATACCAGGTAGAGTGAGAAACCAATGAGGGAAAAACCTCAATACAATATGAGAGTGTGTGAGAAACCAGTGAGGAATAAATCTCAATAGAATATCAGAGTGTGAGAGAAACCAGTGAGGGATAAACAACAATACAATATGCGAGTGTGTGATAAACCAGAGAGGGATGAATCTCAGTACAATATGCGAGTGTGTGAGAAACAAGTGAGGGATAAAAATACATACAATATTAGAGTGTGTGAGATGCCAGTGAGGGAAAAATGTCCGTACAATATGAGAGTGTGTGAGAATAGAGTGAGGGATGAACCTCAATACAATATGAGACAGTGTGAGAAAGGAGTGAGAGATAGAACTCAATACAATATGAGAGTGTGTGAAAAACCAGTGAGTGATAAACTTCATTACAATATGAGAGTGTGTCGGAAACCCGTGAGGGATAAACCTCAATACAATATCAGAGTAAGTGAGAAACCAGTGAGAGATAAATCTCATTACAATATCAGACTGAGTGAAAATCCAGTGAGGGATAAACCTAAATACAATATGAGAGTGTGTAAGAAACCAGTGAGGGATAAATCTCAATACAATATTAGAGTGTGTGAGAAATCAGTGAGGGATAAACCTCAATACAATATGCGAGTGTGTGAGAAACCAGTGAGGGATAATCGTCAATGCAATATGAGAGTGTTTGACGAAACAATAAGGGACAAATCTATATACAATATGAGAGTGTGGTAGATACCAGTGAGGGACAAACTTCAATACTATATGAGAGTGTTTTAGAACCCAATGAGGGATAAACCTAAAAACAATATAAGAATGTTTGAGAAAACAGTGAGGGAAAAAGCTCAATACAATATGAGATTTTATGAGAAACCAGTGAGGGATAAACCTCAGTACAATATTAGAATATGTGAAAAATCAGTGAGTTATAAACCTCAATACCATATGAGAGTGTGTGAGAAACTACTGAGGGATAAACCTCAGTAAAATATGATAGTGTGTGAGAAACCAGTGAGGGATAAACCTTAATAAAATATGAAAATGCGTGAGAAACCAGTTAGGGATAAACCACAACACAATATGAGAGTGTGTGAGACACCAGTGAGGGATAAACCTCTAAACAATATGAGAGTGAGTGAGGAACCAGTGAGGTATAAACGTCAAAACAATATGAGAAAGTGTGAGAAACCAGTGAAGGATAAACGTCAATACAATATACGAGTGAGTGAGAGACTAGTGAGGGATAAACCTCAATACAATACGCAATGTGTGAGAAATCAGTGAGGGATAAACCTCAATACAATATGGGAGCGTTTGAAAAACCAGTGAGGGATAATGATCAATGCAATATGAGAGCGTGTGAGAAAACAATGAGGGAAAAATCTGTATACAATATGAAAGTGAGTGAGAAATCAGTGAGGGATAAACCTCAATGTAATATGAGATTATATGAGAGGGATTAACCTTAATACAATATGAAAGTGTGTGAGAAACCAGTGTGGAAAAAACCTCAATACAATATGAGAGTGTGTGAGAAACCAGTGAGTGATAAACCTCAACACAATATGACTCTGTGTCAGAAACCCGTGAGTGATAAACTTCAATACAATATCAGAGTGAGATGAGAACCCACTTTGGGATAAACCTTAGTACAATATGAGTGTGAGTGGGAAAAAAGTGAGGGATAAACCTCAATACAATATGAGAGAGTGTGAGAAACCAGTGATGGATAAATCTCAATACAATATTAGAGTGCGTGAGAAACCAGAGGGGATAAACCTCAATACAATATACAAGTGTGTGAGAACAAGGTGAGGGATAAACCTCAATACAGTATGAGATTTTGTTTGAAAACCGTTGAGGGATAAACCTCAAGGCAATATGAGAATGTATGAAAAACCAGTGAGGAATAAACCTCAATACAGTTTGAGATTTTATGAGAAACCAGTGAGGGATGAATATCAATACAATATGAGATTGTGTTGGAAAATCAGTGAGGGATAAATCTCAAAGCAATATGAGAATGTGTGAAAAAACAGTGAGGAATAAACCTCAATACAATTTGAGATTTTATGAGAAACGAGTGAGGGATAAATATCAATACAATATGAGAGTGTGTGAGAATCCAGTGAGTGATAAACCTCAATGCAATATGAGAGTGTGTGAGATTTCAGAGAGGAATAAAACCCAATGCAATAGGTGAGTGTTTGAGAAACGAGTAAGTGATAAACCTTAATACATTAAGAGAGTGTATGAGAAAAAAGTGGAGGATAAACCTCAATAAAATAAGAGGGTGTGTGAGAAACCAGTGAGGGATAAACCTCAATACAATAGGAAAGTGTGTCAGAAACCAGTGAGATATAAACCTGAAAACAATATGAGAGTCTGTCAGAAAGAAGTAAGGGATAAATCGTTATTAAATCAGTGAGGGATGAAGCTTTATACAATATGAGAGTGTGTCAGAAACCAGTGAGGGATAAACCTCAAGATAATATGAGATTGTTTGAGAAACCAGTAAGGGATAAATCTCAATTAAACCACTGATGGATGAAGCTCAGTACAATATGAGAGTGTGTCAGAAACCAGTGAAGGATAAACTTCAATACAATATTACAATGTCTGAGAAACCAGTGAGTGAAAAACCTTAATACAATATGGGAGTGTGTGAGAAACCAGTGAAGGATAAACTTCAGTACAATATTACAATGTCTGAGAAACCAATGAGTGAAAAACCTCAATACAATATGAGAGTATGTGAGAAATCACTGAGGGATAAACCTCAATATAATATGATCGTGTATGAGAAACCATTGACGGATAAACCTCAATACAATATGAGAATGTGTGAGAAACCAGTGAGGGCTAAACCTCAACATAACATGAGAGCGTGTGAAAAACCAGTGAGGGATAAACCTATAAACAATATGAGAGTGTGTGAGACATCAGTGAGGATTAAACATCAAAACAATAGGAGAGTGTGTGAGAAACCAGTGAAGGATACACGTCAATACAATATACGAATGTGTGAGAAACCAGGAGTGATAAACCTCAATACAATATGCGAGTGTGTGAGAAACCAGTGAGGGATAATCCTCAAAACAATATGCGAATGTTTGAGAAACCAGTGACGGATAATCCTTAATGCAATATGAGACTGTGAGAAAACAATGAGGGACAAATCGATATACAATATGAGAGTGTATTAGAAACCAGTGAGGGATAAACCTCAATAAAATATGAGAGTGTGTGAGAAACAAGTGAGAGATAAATATCAATACAATATGAGAATGTGTGAGAAACCAGTGAGGGATAACTCTCAATACAATATGACATTTTATAAGAAACCAATGAGGAATAAACCTCAATACAATATGAGAGTGTGAGGGATAAACCTCAATACAATAGGAGAGTGAGGGATAAAGTTCATACAAAAGGAGAGTGTGTGAGAAACCAGTAAATGATTAACCTCAATACATTAAGAGAGTGTATGACAAACCAATGGAGGATAAACCTTAATACAATAGGAGAGTGCGTGAGAAACCAGTGAGAGATAAACCTCAAAACAATATGAGAGTGTGTGAAAAAACAGAAAGGGATAAATTTCAATTAATCCAGTGAGGGATGACGTTCAATACAATATTGATAGTGTGTGAGAAACTAGTGAGGGATAAACCTGAATACAATATGAGAATGTATGAGAAACTAGTGAGGGATAAACCTCAATAAAAATTGAGCGTGTATGAGAAACCAGTGAGGGATAAACCTCTAAACAATATAAGAGTGTGTGAGAAACCAGTGAGCAATAAACGTCAACACAATATGAGTCTTTGAGAAAACAGTGAAGGATAAACGTGAATACAATACACGAGTGTGTGATAAACCAGTGAGTGATAAACCTCAGTGAGGAATAACAAGTGAGGGATAATCATCAATGCAATATGAGAATGTGTGAGAAAAAAATGAGGGACAAATCTATATACAATATGAGAGTGAATGAGAAACCAGTGAGGGATAAACCTCAGTACAATATGAGAGTGGGTGAGAAACCAGTGAGGGATGAACCTGAATACAATATGAGAGTGTGTGAGAGACCAGTGTGGGAAAAACCTCAAAACAAAATGAGAATGTGTAAGAAACCAGTCAGTGATAAACCTCAATACAATATGAGAGCGTGTCAATAACATGTGAGGGTTAAATCTCAATACAATATTAGAATGTGTGAGAAACCAGTGAGGGATAAACCTCAATACAATATGAGAGTGTGTGAGAAACCAGAGAGGGATAAACCTCAATTCAATATGAGATTGTTTGAGAAACCAGAGAGGGATAAACCTGATCACAATATGAAAGAGTGTGAGAAACCAGTGATTGATAAACCTAAATACAATATGAGACTGTGTTAGAAATCCGTGAGGAATAAACTTTAATACAATGTCTGAGTGAGTGCGAAACCAGAGAGGGATAAACCTCAATACAATGTGAGAGTGCTTGAGAAACCAGTGAGGGATAAACCACAATACAATATGAGAGTGTTTGACAAACCAGTGAGGGATAAATGTCAATACAAGATTAGAGCCTTTGAGAAACCACTGAGGAATAAACCTCTATACAATATGCGAGTTTGTGAGAAACCAGTGAGGTATGAACCTCAATACAATATGATGTTGTGTTAGAAACCACTGAGGGATAAACCTCAGAACAATATGAGAAAGTGTGAGAAACCAGTAAGGGTAAAATCTCAATATATATGAGATTTTATGAGAAACGAGTCAGGGATAAACTTTAATACAATATGATATTGTGTGACAATCCAATGAGGGAGAAACCTCAATACAATAGGAGAGTGAGTGAGAATCCACTAAGGGATAAACTTCAATACAATAGGTGAGTGAGTGAGAAACGAGTAAGTGATACACCTCTATACATTAGGAAAGTGTATGAGAAACCAGTGGAGGATAACCTTAATACAATAGGAGAGTGTGTGAGAAGCCAGAGAGGGATAAACGTCAATACAATACGAGAGTGTGTGTGAGAAACCACGGAGGGATAAACCTCAATACAATATGAGAGTGAGTAAGAAACCAGTGAGGGATAAACCTCAACACAATATGATAGTGTGTGAGAAACCAGTGAGGGATAAACTTCTAAACAATATGAGATTGTGTGAGAAACTAGTGAGGGATAAACGTCAACAAAATATGAGATTGTGTGGGAAACCAGTGAATCATAAACGTCAATACAATATACGAGTGCGTGAGAAACCAGTGAGGGATAAATCTTAATACAATATGCGAGTGTGTAAGAAACCAGTGATGGGTAAACCTCAGTACAATATGCGAATAATTTAGAAACCAGTGAGTGATAATCCTCAATGCAATATGAGAGTGTGTGAGAAACCAGTGCGGGATAAACCTCAATTCAATATGATGGTGTGTGAGAAGCCATTAAGGGATAAACCTCAATACAATATGCGAGTGTGTTTTAAATCAGTGAGGGAAAAACCTCAATAGAATATGCGAATATTTGAAAAACCAGGGAGGGATAATCCTCAATGCATTATGAGAGTGTTTGAGAAAACAATGAGGGACAAATCTATATACAATAAGAGAGTGAGTGAGAAACCAGCGAGGGAAAAACCTCAGTACAATATGAGAGTGTGTGAGAAACCAGTGATGGATAAACCTCAATACAATATGAGAGTGTGTGAGAAACAAGTGTGGGAAAAACCTCAAAACAATATGAGAATATGTGAGAAAACAGTAAGTGATAAACCTCAATACAATATGACAATATGTCAATAACATGTGAGGGATAAATCTCAATACAATATTAGAATGTGTGAGACACCAGTGAGGGATAAACTTCAATACAATATGAGAGTGTGTGAGAAACCAGTGAGGGACAAACCTCAATACAATATGAAAATGTTTGAGAAACCAGAGAGGGATAAACCGGATCACAATATGAAAGAGTGTGAGAAACCAGTGAGTGATAAACCTAAATATAATATGAGATTGTGTTAGAAATCCGTGAGGAAAAAACCTTAATACAATATCAGAGTGAGTGAGAAACCATTGAGGGATGAACCTCAAAACAATGTGAGAATGCGTGAGAAACCAGTGAGGGATAAACCACAATACATTATGAGAGTGTTTGAGAAATCAGTCAGGGATAAATGTCAATACAAGATTAGAGCCTGTGAGAAACCAGTGAGGAATAAACCTCAGTACAATATGCGAGTGTGTGAGAAACCGCTGATGTATAAACCTCGATACAATATGATGTTGTGTTAAAAACAATGAGGGATAAACCTCAGAACAATATAAGAAAGTGTGAGAAACCAGTAAGGGATAAATCTCAATAAATAAGAGATTTTGAGAAACCAGTGAGGGATAAACTTTAATACAATATGATAGTGTGTGACAATCCACTGAAGGATAAACCTCAATACAATAGGAGAGTGTGTGAGAATCCACTGAGTGATAAACCTCAATACAATAGGTGAGTGAGTGAGAAACGAGTAAGTGATAAACCTCTATAAATTAGGAATGTGTATGAGAAATCAGTGGACGATAAACCTTAATACAATAGGAGAGTGTGTGAGAAACCAGAGAGGGATAAACGTCAATACAATATGAGAGTGTGTGTGAGAAACCACTGAGGGATAAACCTCAATGCAATATGAGAGTGAGAAACCAGTGAGGGATAAACCTCAATACAATATGAGGGTGTGTGAGAAACCAGTGAGAGATGAACTTCTAACCTATATGAGAGTGTGTGAGAAACCAGTGAGGGATAAACGTCAACAAAATATGAGATTGTGTGGGAAACCAGAGAATTATAAAAGTCAATGCAATATACGAGTGCGTGAGAAACCAGTGAGGGATAAATCTTAATACAATATCCGAGTGTGTAAGAAACCATTGATGAATAAACCTCAATACAATATGCGAATAATTGAGGAACCAGTGAGTGATAATCCTCAATGCAATATGAGAGTGTGTGAGAAAACAATGTGGGACAAATCTGTATATAATATGAGTGTGAGTGAGAAACCAATGAGGAATAAACCTCAGTACATTATGAGAGTGTGTAAGAAACAATTGAGGGATAAACCTCAATACAACTTGAGAGCGTCTGAGAAACCAGTGTGGTATAAACCCCTGTACAATATGAGAGTGTGTAACAAACCAGTGTGATAAACCTCAATACAATATAAGAGTTTGTTAGAAACCAGTGAGGAATAAACCTTAATACAATATCAGGGGGAGTGAGGAACTAATGAGGGATAAACCTCAATACAATATGAGAGTGTGTGATAAACGAGAGAGGGATGAATCTCAAAACAATATGCGAGTGTGTGAGAAACCAGTGAGGGATTAAAATAGATACATATGAGATTGTGTGAGATACAAGTGAGGGATAAATGTCAATACAATATGAGTGTGTGAAAAAAGAGTGAGGGATGAACCTGAATACAATAAGACAGTGTGAAAAAGGAGTGAGTGATAGAACTCAATACAATATGAGGGTGTGTGAGAAACCAGTGAGTGATAAACGTCATTACAATATGAGAGTGTGTCAGAAACCCGTGAGTGATAAATGTCAATGCAATATCAGCGTAAGTGAGAAACCAGTGAGGGATAAATCTCAATACAGTATCATAGTGAGTGAAAAACCAGTGAGGGATAAACATCAGTACAATATGAAAGTGTGTGAGAAACCAGTGAGGGATAAATCTCAGTACAATATTAGAGTGTGTGAGAAACCAGTGAGGGATAAACCTCAGTATGATATGCGAGTGTGTGAGAAACTAGTGAGGGATAAACCTCAATACAATATGAGATTGTGTTAGAAACCAGTGACGGATAAACCTCAAAACAACATGAAAATATTTGAGAAACCAGTGAGAGATGAACCTCAATAAAATATGAGATCTAATGAGAACCCAGTGAGGGAAAAACTTCAATAAAGTATGAGAGTGTATGAAAATCCAGTGAGGGATAAAACTCAATACAATAGGAGAGTGCGTGAGGATACAGTAAGGGAAAAAACTCAATATAATAGGTGAGTGTGTGAGAAAAGAGTAAGCGATAAAACTCAGTGCATTATGAGAGTGTATGAGAAACCAGTGGAGGATAAACCTCAATACAATAGGACAGTGTGTGAGAACAGTGAGGGATAAACCTCAATACAATATCAGAGTGTGTGAGAAACCTGTAAGGCATGAATCTCATTTAAACCAGTGAGGGATGAAGCTCAATAAAATATGCACTGTGTCAGAAAACACTGAGGAATAAACCTCAATAAAATATTAGAATGTGTGAGAAACCAGTGAGTGATAACCCTCAATACAATATGAGAGTGTGTGAGAAACTGGTGAGGGATAAACCTCAATACAATATGAGAATGTTGGAGAAACCAATGAATGATAAACCTCAATAAAATATGATAGTGTGTGAGAAACCAGTGGGGGATAAACCTCAATAGAATATGAGAATGTGGGAGAAGCCAGTGACGGATAAACCTCAACACAATATGAGAGTATGTGATAAACCATTGAGGGATAAACCTCTAAAAATATGAGAGTGTGTGATAAACCAGTGAGGGATAAACGTCAACACAATATGAGAATGTGTGAGAAACCAGTGATGCATAAAGGTCAATACAATATACGAGTGTATGAGAAACCAGTGAGGGATAAACCTGAATATAATATGCGAGTCTGTGAGAAACAAGTGAGGGATAAACTTCGTGAGGGATAAACGTCAATACAATTTACGAGTGTGTGAATAACCAGTGAGGGATGAACATGAACACAATATGCGGGTTTTTGAGATACCAGTGAGAGATAAATCTCAATACAATATGCGAATGTTTGAAAAACTAGTGAGGGGTAATCATCAATGCAATATGAGATCGTGTGAGAAAACAATGAGGGAGAAATCTATATACAATATGAGAGTGATTGAGAAATCAGTGAGGGATAAACCTCAGTATAATTTGAGAGTGTGTGAGAAGCCAGTGAGGGATAAACCTCAATACAATATGAGTGTGTGTGAGAAACCAGTGTAGGAAAAACCTCATTACAATATGAGAGTGTGTGAGAATCCAATGAGTGATAAACTTCAATACAATATGAGAGTGTTTAAGAAACCCATGAGGGATAAATCTCAATACAATGTTAGAGTGTGTGAGAAACCAGTGAGGGATAAACCTCAATACAATATGAGAATGTGTGAGAAACCAGGGGTGGATAAACCTCAATACAATATGAGACTGTGCGAGAAACCAGTGAGGGATAAACTTCAACACAATATGAGAGTGTTTGAGAAACCAGTGAGGGGAAAACCTAAATACAATATGATATTTATTAGAAGCTAGTGAGGGATAAACCTTAAAACAATATGAGAATGTGTGAAAAATTATTGAGGGATAAACCTCAATACAATATGAGATTTTATAAAAAACCAGTGAGAGATAAACTTTAATACAATATGAAAGGGTCTGACAATCCAGAGAGGGATAAACTTCAATACAATAGGAAAGTGTGTGACAATCCAGTGAGGGATAAAACTCAATACAATAGGTGAGTGTGTGAGAAACGAGTAAGTGATAAACCTCAATACATTTGGAGAGTGTATGAGAAACCTTGGAGGATAAACCTCAATACAATAGGAGATTTTGTGAGAAACCAGTGAAGGATAAACCTCAAAAAAATAGGAAAGTGTGTGAGAAACCAGTGGGAGATAAACCTCAAAACAATCTGAGAGTGTGTGAAAAACCAGTAAGGGATAAATCTCAATTAAACTAGTGAGGGATTAAGCTCAATGCAATATGAGAGTGTGTCAGAAACCAGTGAGGGATGAACCTCATTAAAATATTAGAATGTGTGAGAAACCAGTGGGTGATAAATCTCAATACAATAAGAGATTGTGTTAGGAACCACTGATGGATAAGCCTCAATAAAATATGACAGTGTGTGAGAAACAGTGATCGAAAAACCTCAATACAATAGGAGAGTGAGTGAGAAACCAGTGAGAGATAAACCTCAAAACAATATGAGAATATATGAGAAACCAGTGAGGGATAAACCTCAATACAATATCAGAGTGAGTGAGAAACCAGTGAGGGATAAACCTCAATACAATATGAGAGTGCGCGAGAAGCCAGTGAGGGATAAACCTCAACACAATATGAGAGTGTGTGAGAAACCAGTGAGGAATAAATCCCAATAAAATATTAGAATGTGTGAGAAACCCGTGAAGGACAAACCCCCATACAATATACGAGTGTGTGAAAAACTAGTGAGGGATAAACCTCAAAACAATATGATAATTTGTGAGATACCAGTGGGGGATAAACCTTAATACAATATGAGATTTTCTTAGAAGCCTGTGAGGGATAAACCTAAGTACAATATGAGAGAGTGTGAGAAACCAGTGAGGGAGAAACCTCAATACAATATCAGAGTGAGTGAGAAACCAGTGAGGGATAAACCTCAGTACAATATAAGAGTGCGTGAGAAACCAGTGAAGGATAAACCTCAATACAATATGAGATTGTGTGAGAAACCAGTGAGGGATAAATGTCAAAATAATATTAGAGTGTGTGAGAAACCAGTAGAGAACAGACCTCAGTACAATATGCGATTGTGGGAGAAAGCAGTGAGGGATAAATTTCAATACAATATGAGATTTTGTTAGAAACCAGTGAGTGATAAACCTGAAAACAATATCAGAATGTGTGAGTAACCAGTGAGGGATAAACCTCAATACAATATGAGATTTCATGAAAAGCCAGTGAGGGATAAACTTAAATACAATATGAGAGAGTGTGAGAATCCAGTGAGGGATAAACCTTAATATAACAGGAGAGTGTGTGAGAATCCAGTGAGGGATAAAACTCAATACAGTAGGTGAGCGTGTGAGAAACGAGTAAGTGACAAAACTCAATACATTAGGAGAGGATAT
This sequence comes from Panulirus argus, assembly GCA_038088735.1. Taxonomy (NCBI): domain Eukaryota; kingdom Metazoa; phylum Arthropoda; class Malacostraca; order Decapoda; family Palinuridae; genus Panulirus; species Panulirus argus. The sequence continues at coordinate 57,113 of JAYMFT010154522.1, forward strand.
GAGAAACCAGTAGAGGATAAACCTCAGTACAATAGTAGAGTGTGTGAGAAACTAGTGTGGGATAATTCTCAATACAATAGGAGAGTGTTTGAGAGACCAGTGAGAGATACAACTCAAAACAATATGAGATTGTTTGAGAAACCAGTAAGGGATAAATCTCAATTAAAGTAGTGAGGGAAGAAGCTCAATACAATATAAGAGTCTCTCAAAAATCAGTGAGGGATAAACCTCAAAACAATATGAGAGTGTGTGAGAAACCAGTAATGGATAAATCTCAATTAAACCAGTGAGGGATGAAGGTCAAAATAATATGAGAGTGTTTCAGAAACCAGTGAGGGATAAACCTCAATACAATATTAGAATGTCTGAGAAACCAGTGAATGATAAACCTCGATACAATATGAGGGTGTGTGAGAAACCACTAAGGGATAAACCTCAGTACAATATGATAGTGTGCGAAAACCAGTGAGGGAAAAACCTCAATAAAATATGTGAATGTGTGAGAAACCAGTGAGGGATAACCCTCAACACAATATGAGAATATGTGAGAAACAAGGGAGGGATAAACTTCTAAACAATATGAGAGTGTTTGAGAAACCAGTGAGGGATAAACGTCAAAACACTATGAGAGTGTGTGAGAAACCAGTGAAGGATAAACGTCAATACAATATACGAGTGTGTGAGAAACCAGTGAGGGATAAACCTGAATACAATAAGCACGTTTGTGAGAAACCAGTGAGGGATAGATCTCAAAACAATATGTGAATGTTTGAAAAACCAGTGAGGGATAATCATCAATACAATATGAGAGTGTGTGAGAAAACAGTGAGGGACAAATCTATATACAATATGAGAGTGAGTGAGAATACAGTGAGTGATAAACCTCAGTACAATGTGAGAGTGTTTGAGATACCAGTGAGGGATAAACCTCAATATAATATGAGTGTGTACGAGAAACCAGTGTGGGAAAAAGCACAACACAATATGAGAGTGTGTGAGAAACCAATGAGTGATAAATTTCAATATAATATGAGAGTGTGTAAGAAACCCGTGATGGATAAATCTCAATACAATGTTAGAGTGTGTGAGAAACCAGTGAGGGATAAACCTCAATACAATATGAGAGTGTGTGAGAAACCACGGATGGATAAACCTCAATACAATAAGAGAATGTGGTTGAAACTAGTGAGGGATAAACTTCAATACAATAGGAGATTTTATGAGAAACCAGTTAGAGATAAACTTCAATATGATATGAGAGTGTGTGAACATCCACTGAGGGATAAACCTCAATACAATAGGAGAATGTGTGAGAATCCAGTGAAGGATGAAACTCAATACAAAAGGTGAGTGTGTGAGAAACGAGTAAGTGATAAACCTCAATACATTTGGCGAATGTATGAGAAACCTTGGAGGATAAACCTCGATACAATAGGAGAGTGTGTGAGAAACCAGTGAGGCATAAGTCTCAAAACAATAGGAAAGTGTGTGAGAAACGAGTGGGAGATAAACCTCAAAAAAAAACTGAGAGTGTGTGAGAAACCAGTAAGGGATAAATCGCAATTAAAGCAGTGAGGGATTAAGCTCAATGTAATATGAAAGTGTGTCGGAAACCAGTGAGGGATAAACCTCATTACAATATTAGAATGTGTGAGAAACGAGTGAATGATAAACCTCAATCAAATATGAGATTGCGTTAGTAACCACTGATGGATAAACCTCATTAAAATATGACAGTGTGTGAAAAACCAGTGATCGATAAACCTCAATACAATAGGAGAGTGAGTGAGAAACCAGCGAGAGATAAACCTCAAAACATTATGAGAGTGCGTGAGAAACCGGTGAGGAATAAACCTCAACACAATATGAGTGTGTGTGAAAATCCGCTGAGGGATAAACCTAAATACAATAGGAGAATGTGTGAGAATCCAGTAAGGGATAAAACTCAATACAAAAGGTGAGTGTGTGAGAAACGAGTAAGTGATAAACTTCAATACATTTGGAGAATGTATGAGAAACTTTAGAGGATAAACCTCGATACAATTGGATAGTGTGTGAGAAGCCAGTGAGCGATAAACCTCAAAACAATAGGAAAGTGTGTGAGAAACCAGTGAGAGACAAACCTCAAAAAAATCTGAGAGTGTGTGAGAAACCAGTAAAGGATAAATCGCAATTAAAGCAGTGAGGGATTAAGCTTAATGTAATATGAAGGTGTGTCACAAACCAGTGAGGGATAAACTTCATTACAATATTAGAATGTGTGAGAAACCAGTGAATGATAAACCTCAGCTGAATATGAGATTGCGTTAGTAACCACTGATGGATAAACCTCAATAAAATATGACAGTGTGTGAGAAACCAGTGATCGATAAACCTCAGTACAATAGGAGAGTGAGTAAGAAACCAGTGAGAGATAAACCTCAAAACAATATGAGAGTGCGTGAGAAATCAGTGAGGAATAAACCTCAACACAATATGAGAGTGTGTGAAAAACCAGTGAGGAATAAATCTCAATGAAAAATTTGAGTGTGTGAGAAACCACTGAAGGATAAACCTGCGTACAATATGTGAGTGTGTGAGAAACCACTGAAGGATAAACCTGCATACAATATGCAAGTGTGTGAGAAACCAGTGGGGGATAAATCTCAAATCAATATGAGAATGTGTGAGAAACCAGTGGGGGATAAACCTCAATACAATATGAGATTTTTTTAGGAGCCAGTAAGGGATAAACCTAAGTACAATATGAGAGTATGTGAGAAACCAGTGAGGGAGAAACCTCAACACAATATCAGAGTGAGTGAGAAACCAGTGAGGGATAAACCTCAGTGAAATATGAGAATGCGTGAGAAACCAGAGAGGGATAAACCTCAATACAATATGAGTGTGTGAGAAACCATTGAGGGATAAATCTCAAAATAATATTAGTGTGTGAGAAACCAGTAAAGGATAGACCTCAACACAATATGCGATTGTGTGAGAAACCAGTAAGGTATAAACCTTAATACAATATGAGATTGTGTTAGAAACCAGTGAGGGATAAACCTCAAAACAATATGACAATGTGTGAGAAACCAGTGAGGGATAAACCTCAATATAATATGAGATTTCATGAAAAGCCAGTGAGGGATAAACTTCAATACAATATGAGATTCTGTGAGAATCCTGTGAAGGATAAACCTTAATAAAATAGGAGAGTGTGTGAGAATCCAGGGAGGGATAAAATTCAATACAATAGCTGAGTGTGTGAGAAACGAGTAAGTGATAAAACTCAGTACATTAGGAGAGTGTATGAGAAACCAGTAGAGGATAAACCTCAATACAAAGTAGAGTGCATGAGAAACCAGTGAGGGGTAAAACTCAATACAATAGGAGAATGTGTGAGAGACCAGTGAGAGATAAACCTCAAAACAATATGAGATTGTTTGAGAAACCAGTAAGGGATTAATCTCAATTAAAGTAGTGAGGGATGAAGCTCAATACAATATGAGAGTGTGTCAAAAATCAGTGAGGGATAAACAAAAAACAATATGAGAGTGTGTGAGAAACAAGTATTGGATAAATCACAATTAAACCAGTGAGGGATGAAGGTCAAAATAATATGAGAGTGTGTCAGAATCCAGTGAGGGATAAATCTCAATACAATATCAGAATGTCTGAGAAACAAGTGAGTGACAAACCTCGATAGAATATGAGAGTGTGTGATAACCACTAAGGGATAATCCTCAATACAATATGAGAATGTGTGAGAAACCAGTGAGGGATAAACCTCAAAACAATATGAGAATGTGTGAGAAAGAAGGGAGGGATAAACCTCTAAACAATATGAGAGTGTTTGAGAAACCAGTGATGGATAAACGTCAAAACAATATGAGAGTGTGTGAGAAAACAGTGAAGGATAAACGTCAATACAATATACGAGTGTGTGATAAACCAGTGAGGGATAAACCTGAATACAATATGCAGGTTTGTGAGAAACCAGTGGGGGATAAATCTCAATACAATATGTGAATGTTTGAAAAACCAGCGAGGGATAAATCTCAATATAATATTACAATGTGTGAGAAACTAGTAGGGATAGACCTCAATACAATATGCGATTGTGTGAGAAACCAGTGAGGGATAAAACTCGATACAATATGAAATTGTGTTAGAAACCAGTGAGGGATAAACCTCAATACAATATGAGATTTTATGAGAAGCCAGAGAGGGATAAACTTCAATACAATATGAGAGTAAGTGAGAATCCAGTGAGGGATAAACCTTAGTACTATAGGAGAGTGTGTAAGAATCCAGTGAGGGATAAATCTCAATAGAATAGGTGAGTGTGTGAGAAACGAGTAAGTGATAAACCTCAATACATTAGAAGATTGTATGAGAAACTAGTTGAGGATAAACCTCAATACAATAGGAGAGTGTGTGAGAAACCAATAAGGGATAAACCTCAATACAATAGGAGAGTGTGTGAGAGACAAGTGAGAGATAAACCTCAAAACAAAATGAAAGTGTGCGAGAAAACAGTAAGGGAAAAATCTCAATTAAACCAGTGAGGGATGAAGCTCAATACAATATGGGAGTGTGTCAGAAACTAGTGAGGGATAAACCTCAAAACAATATGAGAGTGTGTGAGAAACCAGAGAGGGATAAACTCAATTAAATCAGTGAGGTATGAAGCTCAATACAATATGACAAGTGTCAGAAACCAGTGAGGGATAAACCTCAATACAATATTAGAATGTCTGAGAAACCAGTGAGTGATATACCTCAATCCAATATGTGAGAAACCACTCAGGGATAAACGTCAATACAATATGAGAATGTATGAAAAACCAATGAGCAATAAATATTTACACAATATGAGTGTGTCTGAGAAACCAGTGAATAATAAACCTCTAAACAATATGAGAGTGTGTGAGAAACCAGTGAGGGATAAACGTCAACACAATATAAGAGTGTTTGAGAAACCAGTGAAGGAAAAACATCAATACAATATATGAGTGTATGACAAACCAGTGAGGGATAAACCTCAATATAATATAAGAGCGTGTGAGAAATCAGTGAGGGATAAACCTCAATAGAATATGCGAATATATGAGAAGCTAATGAGGGATAATCCTCAATGCAAAAGGAGAGTGTGTGAGAAAACAATGAGGGACAAATATATATACAATTTGAGAGTGTGCAAGAAACCAGTGTGGCATAAACGTCAATAAAATATGAGAGTGTGTGAGATAATAGTGAGGGATAAATTACAATAAAATATGAGTTTGTTAGAAACCAGTGAGGGATAAGCCTCAAAACAATATGAGAATGTGTGAGACACCAGTGAGGGGTAAACAATACAATATGAGATTTTATGAGAAACCGGTGAGGGATAAACTTCAGTACAATAGGAGATTGTGAGAAGTGAGGGATAAACCTCAATACAATAAAAGAGTATGTGAGAAACCAGTGAAGGATAGTACTCATAACAATATGAGAGTGTGTGAGAAACCAGTAGGGGATAAATCTCAATTAAACAAGTGAGGGATGACGCTCAACACACTATGAGAGTGAGTCAGAAACCAATGAGGGATAAACCTCAATACAATATTAGAATGTTTTACAAATCAGTGAGAGAAAAGCTTCAATACAATATGACAGTATGTGAGAAACCACTGAAGGATGAACCTCAATACAATATGATAGTGTGTGAGAAACCAGTGAGGGATAAACCTCAATAAAATATGAAAATGTGTGAGAAACCAGTGAGGGATGAACCTCAAATATGAGAGTGTGTGAGAAACCAGTGAGGGATAAACCTCTAAACAATATGAGAGTGTTTAAGAAAACAGGGATAAAAGTCAACAAAATATAAGAGTGTGTGAGAAACCAGTGAAGGATAAACGTCAAAACAATATACGATTGTGTCATAAACCAGTGAGGGATAAACCTGAATACAATATGCGAATGTGTGAGAAACCAGTGAGGGATAAACCTGAACACAAAATAAGAGTGTCTGAGAAACCAGTGAGGGATAAATCTCAATACAATAATATAGTGTATGAGAAAGCAGTGAGGGATAAACATCAATACAATATGCGAGTGTGTGAGAAACCAGTGAAGGATAAACATGAAAACAATATGAGAATGTGTGAAAAACTATTGAGGGATAAATCTTACTACAATATAAGATTTTTTGAGAAGACAGTGAGGGATAAACCTTAGTACAATATGAGAGCGTGTGAGAAACCGGTAAGGGATAAATCTCAATTAAACCAGTGAGGGATGAAGCTCAATACAATATGAGAGTGTGTCAAAAACCAGTGAGGTATAAACCTCAAAATAATATGAGTGTGTGAGAAACCACAAAGGGATAAATCTCAATTAAACTAGTAAGGGATGAATCTCAATACAATATAAGAGTGTGTCAGAAACCAGTGAGGGGATAAACCTATATACAATATAAGAATGTCTGAAAAACCAGTGGGTGATAAACCTCAATACAATATGATAGTGGTAGAGAAACTACTGAGGGATAAACCTAAATACAATATGAAAGTCTTTGAGAAACCAGTGAGGGATGAACCTCAATAAAATATGAGAATGTGTGAGAATCCAGTGAGGGATAAACCTCAACAAAATAGGAGAGTGTGTGAGAAACCAGTGAAGGACAAACCTCTAAACAATATGAGAGTGTGTGAGAAATCAGTAAGGGATAAACGTCAACATAATATAAGAGTGTTTGAGAAACCAGTGAAGGAAAAACGTCAATGCAATATACGAGTGTGTGAGAAACCAGTGAGGGATAAACCTCAATACAATATGAGAGTGTCTGAGAAACCCGTTAGGGATAAACCTCAATACAATATGCGAATGTTTGAGAAGCCAGTGAGGGATAATCCTCAATGCAATATTAGAGTGTGTAAGAAAACAAAAAAGGAAAAATCTATATAATATATGAGAGTGTGTTAGAAACCAGTGAGGGATAAACATCAAAGAAATATGATAGTGTGTGAGAAACCTGTGAGGGATAAATCTCATTACGTTATGTGAGTGTGTTCAAAACCAGCGAGGGATAAACCTCAAAACAATTTGAGAATGTTTGAAAAACCAGTGAGGGATAAACAATACAATATGAGATTTTATGAGAAACCAGTGAGGGATATACCTCAATACAATATGAGAGCGTGTGAAATACCAGTGAGAGATAAACGCCAATACAATAGGAGAGTGTGTGAGAAACCACTGAGGGATAAAACTCAATACAATAGGAGAGTACGTGAGATACCAGTAAGTGATAAAACTCAATATATTAGGAGAAGGTGTGAGAAACCACTATAGGATAAACCTCAATAAAATAGCAGAAAGTGTGAGAAACCAGTGAGGGATAAACGTCAACACAATATAAGAGTGTTTGAGAAACCAGTGAAGGATAAACATCAATATAATATATGAGTGTGTGACAAACCAATGAGGGATAAACCTCAATATAATATAAGAGCGTGTGAGAAATCAGTGTGGGATAAACCTCAATAGAATATGCGAATATTTGAGAAGCCAATGAGGGATAATCCTCAATGCAAAAAGAGAGTGTGTGAGAAAACAATGAGGGACAAATATATATACAATATGAGAGTGTGCAAGAAACCAGTGTGGCATAAACGTCAATACAATATGAGTGTGAGATAATAGTGAGGGATAAAATACAATAAAATATGAGAATTTGTTAGAAACCAGTGAGGGATAAGCCTCAAAACAATATGAGAATGTGTGAGACACCAGTGAGGGATAAACAATACACTATGGGATTTTATGAGAAACCGGTGAGGGATAAACTTCAGGTACGGCAGATGACGACTGAGGTATGCAGCAGATGACATCTTGGAAGTGTAGCAGGAGACGACCCGGAGGACATGATGAAGACAACCCGAGTATACAACTGAGGACAACTGGTTACTAAATGTAAGGAATATCAAATGGTCATAAAGAAGGGTAACCTTGTTAAAACAAAAATTATCATTAGATAAGATCGCACCCTACAAAACGTTATAGGATAGTAATAAGAAACATAATATAAACCTTATTCCACGGGACATATGAAAAACATATGTAACGCAGTGGATACATTAGTTCGAGTGAACTGTAAAACTGATAAAAGTCTTCGTACATTTCTGTGCCTACTTGAAAACATTCTGAAGTATACGTCATCAGGCAAACCTATCATGGAACAGGAACGTAACAACATCAGGAGACGTCACAGAAATATAAACACAACGAGTATTTTTTTTTTATACGTATTCGTTATTTCCCGCGTTAGCGAGGTAGCGTTAAGAACAGAGGATTGAGCCTTAGAGGAAAAATCCTCACTTGGCCCCCTTC
>JAYMFT010154523.1:0-43291 GCA_038088735.1 Panulirus argus
TGCCAATAAAATTTGGGACGTCTAACGGGGTTTGAGCGTGTAACGGGAGAGGAAGGAGATTGGGGCGCTGGGCAGCGGGATCTTATGTGTGCTAGTAAAGCAACGATAGGCCGGCCTCCCCTCCCGACCCGCCATGAAGCCCCGAGACATGTTTTTCTTGTGACCATCAACACCTCCGCGTACGGCGAGCCGGCTTGGCAGTCTGCTGGGGTAGCGGGTCGCAGGGATGTGTGGAGCTGACGGGGGTTTGGGAGAGAGGACAGTAACGACTGACCGGGTGATGGCTGATGCTCAGGTTCTGCAGGTTGTGTGTGTGTGTGTGTGTGTGTGTGTGAAGAAGGGGTTTAATGAGTGAATGTACGTGTTCATGTGTACGCTTGTAGGTGTGGATACTTAGAGGACGAGATGAGGCAGTGTGGTTGAGTGAATGAAGCTGGTGGGTGAGAAGGTGTGGATGTGGGCAAGTGGCAGGTGGATGAGGACGTATGGTTGTGTGTTCATGAGGCAGGTGGGTGAGGACGTGTGGGTGTGTTACGCACGTAAGGTACTTCGATGCCGTGTGGGCACTGCGTTTGGCATGGCTATACGAGAGGGTTGGTGGGAGGGTGGGGAGGAGTGCACTGGTGGCGTGGGAACATGGCGTGTGCTCCTGACATGAGGGCGTGGTCCCATTTACCAGGTGGCGTGGGATTGATAATTCTCATTCGCGCCTTAAGCACTTCGCTTACACGTAGACAAAAAAAAGAAAAAAGGGAATCCTGAACAACAACACAGGGAAGGGTCAGGTGAAAGGTGTCGTGCTCAAGGGCGGCATCGTCGTGTGCTCGAGGGTCATACCGCCGTGCCTAAGGGTCGTACCGTCTTGCCTGAAGGTAGTGCCGTCGTGCTCAAATGACCATACCGTCTTGCTCAAGCGTCGTGCAGTCGTGTTCCAAAGGTCATGGAGGGAAATAAGCGTATAGCTCTCTCTCTCTCTCTCTCTCTCACATACACACATACGTAAAAGATTAATTAAATGATAAATAGTCTCTCTCCTCTGAGAGAGAGAGAGAGAGAGAGAGAGAGAGAGAGAGAATGGCACAGACAGACAATCGGAGAAAAAGTTCCTAAAATTCAACATGGAAGGTGGGCTGGTGAGGACGTGTCATTTCCCCGCGGCAGTTGGAGCGTTCCCAGAACGCTGTTAATTATCTGGAGTCAGGCAGGCCAGGTTAACCCAAGCTAATCTAAACCCCCACCCGAGATTACCTTGAACCCTGGAGGGCCGTAATGTCTGCAGCCAGGTTACTGAGCAAACCCAGACGTTGGCCTAGCTTGTTAGACTTCAATTTGTCTACGCAAGCTAGGCAAAGCTAGGCTAGACCCCTCCGAGATTACCCTGTACGCTGGAGGGACAATATGTCTGCAGTCAGGTTACTAAACATTACTAAACAAAGCCAGACGTTGAGTTCGACTGATACTGGCCTATGACCTGAGGGTCAGGTCAGGAGGTCAGATTGCTAATACCCATTGGGATCGTACTGAGGGGGTCAGTTCGGTGCCGTGATAATACGAGGACATTTAGGTCACAAATCTCGTGTTTACGCTAAGAGATAACTCGGCGTGGTCGTGTTTACGCCTGGAGATAACGGCGTGGTCGTAGTCTGACGGATGGTCTAGATACGAGTCGTCCTCGGTCAAACAGCAGACCAGACTAGACCAGACGCCTGGCCCGGCGGCCCGCGCTCACCCGAGCGCATCAACTTTCACTGAGTTCATTAATTTGTTTTGACTGAAACATGTGGTGAATGTTTGTGTGCCAATGGTGAGGTGCTGTTCGGTACAGCGGTGCCCGCGGTACCGTACCTCTCATGGTATAACTGTCTGCTAACGATACCGTACCTCCCGCGGTACAGCAATACTCATGGTACACATCTGCTCCCTTACACCACGTCAATTCCAATGTGATACATTTATTCTCCCTTGGGTTAAGCGGGATCACAGATACTTGTATGGCTTCGACTTGGTAATTCTTTTGAAGAACTTCGAAAAGGATGAGAGCCGAGAATGAATGTAGTTTAATTTGTTAGCCAAGTTTGTTTTCTGCTAAGTTAGTATTGCTTGGTTTAAGTTTGAGGAGAGGTTTGGGAAGTTTTGATCGGCCCTGGAAATCCCGTGATAAATCCTAGTCAAAGTTAAGATGAAGGAATGATAGGTTTGATTTGGCGAAGATCGGCTAAAATGGGGATCACCTGTGTCTTCTCGGGTTCTTGCCCATCTTGGAAAAGAGAATCGCAGGCTGTCTTCGCCTATACTACATAGGAACTATGTCCAGTGCGTCAGTTGCAGAACAAGCTCTCCGGAGTGTGCATTTCTCGATGTATTCCTGTGTTAGATACAACTTCAGTCGTTCCTGTTTGCATGGAATGTCTTGTTTCCAGAGTTTGAATTGAGTGAGGTAAGGAGGAATGGCATCCCTCTCATTAGCTCAAAATCAAATGATCATCCCCCTTCTTCTTCAAAGGAAGGGGATGGATAATGATTTTGCTGTATAATTTTTCCTTAAACGTCACCAGAATGAAGCATTATGCCCTTATGTAACTACTGTTTTCACATTTTCTTTTACGAAGGGGACACCCACCCCCTGCAAAACCTTCACTCACCCCCATCCCCCTTGTTAAAATCTTACATTTTATACTCTTTATTTCCATCCCACACTCATTATAAAGAAAAAGAATTCTAAAGTGTATGTTGAAGGTGTGGCCGTGGGTGGGAACCAGCCGTGGAAGCACCACAAGGATATAATCTCTTTACCAAGGGCTTTGGGGGGGACCCACCTCTGCTGATCTTATGTGTTTTCTTTCCAGCAATACCAGGCCCTGGAGGAGGAGAAGCTCAAGATGGACACCTTCGTGGAGAGCAGTCTGCAGAATGTGAGTATAGATGGGGCAGGCGAGGATCTGCTCCCTGTGGGGAGGAGGAGGAACCATGCCGGCACGTATGTTCGGTGTCGCTCGACCTCTTGGGGCAGCCTGGGAGGAGAGGGGAAGGAGGGAGAGGGCGACCCAAACGGGGAGATAGTGGAGCAGGTGTCTTCCGCCATCACGTTCCTGTCCATCTCTCCGATTCTATTCTCATTCGTTTTCTTCTCATCCTTTGTTTTTCGCTCTTAGCTTTTTCCCCCATTTCTGTCATTAACTTGTCGTTTGTAGTATATATTGCATTTGATTTTGTCCTTGTGGCTATTGATTTTCTTTACTTAAGTTACGGATATTATCTTCAGCTGCCATAGAAAGACGCTGATAAACGATACTTAATACTTTCACCACATACATAGTAGATTTCAATTATTCTCTTATTGAAGTAGACCAGGTGTTCAGACCCCCATCAAACAAGGCCATCATGTAAAATCCAGTTGTTGCATATCGAATGTAACTATTTTATTTGCGTCGTAAGACACAGTATTTGAGCAGAATCTGTCAGTTAGCACCCGTGACGTCATGCTCCGGCGGTCACGAACGCAGGCATGACCGGATTCACCGAGCGGGAAAACGCGAGGGTAATTGCGGCAGCGAGTGGAAAAGCTCTCAGAAAAGACCAGTCACTCATGAGTTTTATGTTAGAATTTAAGTTGATGCTTTTTTGATGCTTTTGTTGTAAAATATGCAAATGTTTTGAAAAGTTCAAAATTGTAGTCACCTTGTTTGTGTAGGTACCTGGCTTAGGCTGTATATATATATATATATATATATATACATATATATATATATATATATATATATATGATAGAGACATGGTACAAATAAACAAGGTTAAGAGATGGGGCAACGCAAGTGTAAAACATTTTTCCCGTAACACACAAAATAGTATTCACATACACTTGCCTCGCCCACCTTGAGGCAGTATTATCAGGCATCACTTGAGGAGAAAGCGAGGGTGAAGAACTCGAAGTTTTATCAGCAGTCAGTTGTGGGTCGTTAGTCGCCAGGACTAGGCTAGTGTAAGGCGCTCACCTTGACGATGTGCCTCCTACCACCTCATCTTTTTAATAGTAATTGTGAAGGACGATGAAAAATCTCCTGACATTATTTTCATAATAGTTTGTCAGACACCGAGGACTAAAACACGAGTGAAAAATGAAGCCATGATGATAAAACGCTCGAGGAAGCACAAGGCATAGAATTTTGGAAACGAGATTAACTTAACCTTAGGTGGTAAGGATGTGACTGTAATGGAAATACTGCAGGAAGAATTTACGGAACGTAATAAACGAATGGGAGATGTGCCTGCGTGCGTGATTCTTCCAGCAGCGAGACCTCTGTCATAACGCAAGAACCAAGGGAAAGATAAGAAAGGTCTCATGCAGAGTTCATGGTGAGGTGTATGTGTGTGTGTGTGTGGCAACTGCCTCAAAATGCACCATTCTGACGTGAGCCATGACTGCAGAGAACCAAAGAAAGGCAAGGAGGAGGCGCCATGTAGTGGTGGGTGTAAGGCCACAAGCCTGCTTCCTGGGGTGGTGGTAGGTAACTGGCCCGAGAGAGTGGAAAAACGTCCATAACATAAATCCTCCGAACAGGTTTAAGGAAACGTCCGCTGATGGAAAATAGAAGGTGGGAGGGATGTTTATGCTGATTGCAAGAGAAGACAGTAATATCTTGCGTAAGGAGAAGTAAGAGCTGTGAAAGTGGATTAGAAACTTTAATGGGAGAGGGTGTGAGAGTTTATTGGAGGCGGGAGAGGGTAAGGTTAGGATTATGTGGACTCCTGGTGTTGGCAAGATGGTGTGCTGTTGCCGAGGGGAGCCGACCAGATCGACCAGGGAGGCGCGCGGCCGGAAAATTGACCCAGCCCAGAACGTGCCGAGGAATTGTGGGGTGATCGGTAGCTGACTGGAGATTGTTCCTGTACACAAGGGCAGATGATGCACTGTGTGAGACAAAAATTAGCTCACCGTCGAACTAAAGATGAAAGTCTTTTGAAATGAGGTTGACATACTTAGCTGTTTTGGGAATAAAAAAGAACGATAACACACAAGGTGAAGGTTTTCATGCGACACATCCTCTGGTCAAAGTATGTGATACTGCGGCAGAACTTCACGTCAAATAAGAAACATTTTCTTTGGTAACAAAGTTCCTTGATGATGACGTCGTGGTGCCCTGTAGATATGCCAACACTGGAGGGGAAACAAGGAGTGGGCTAGGGACGGAGGAAGGCACCTCATCCCAGGACTACATCCCTCAGTAGGGTGGTAGAATCCGGTCAAGGTGGACCTCTGGATTATATTATTTCCTTCGAATATCATTTCTTAGCCTCTCTATTCTGTTCGATATGGTAGGCATTAATGTAGCCTATGGTGTCTGAAGTTTCCATACCACAAAATAACTGTCTGCTTAAAACAATTAAGAACTCAGTCCAGGTCTCGAATGTATTCTCCCCTAAGACAAACTACACACACTTGTACGTAATGGATAATTAGTCCCAGTATGGAGTACTGCATACGAGTTCAGAAGCTCCTCCTCTCCTCCTCATCTTCCTTCTTAATGACAGTCAGAAACATTTCACCTTCCTTCTCATTTCTCAGGTTGAACCCCTGTCCTGTCAGCATACCATTGCTTCTGTTTTTTAAGCACATTTCTCTAGCTTCATATCTAAGGAGCCGGGTGCTGGCGTGCCTCCTCCATCCCCTGAATGGGTCACGCAGCTGTGGTGCTAGACGCGATCGTCGGCAGCTCGACTGTACAACTCTTTACCTCATTGTTTTTCCCAGACTCCTCTATAGTCCTTTTAACCTAATTTGATGAACGGATGCTTTTTACCCCGTCATTCCTGCGCTAGCTGTAGGCTCATTGCCTTTCATGAACGCCGATCTGTTAAAGAAGGAATGAGATAGTGTTAGAATTTCAACGTGTCCACAGATGATGAATTCTTCGTGCTGGATTCTGCAGCTGCATACTTTCATTAAAAGAACGCATGAGCAGCAGCAAGTTTGATGGATAGTTCAATGTAAATGCAAGTCGAGAGAGAAGTGTTTAAGTAAACACAAGTGTAAATGTGAAATGTATTTGCAAGGGAAAGCGTATACTAATTAGATATATTAACAGCACTGTCAGTTTGGTTGAGAAAGAGAATGGTCATTAATCACATTACAAATGGAATTAAACCTGAAATTGATATCTCTAGTAAACATCAGATAATATAATGGTAATGATACTAATAATATAAAACGATTTATTGACAGCAACAGATTAGTGTTTGAAAACAGAAGATACACACGATATTGACACTGAGGCTGTTGAAAGTCAGGAGGGGATTAAACACAGTCAGTACACAAACGGTGTTAACACAGGTGAAATTGGTCATGCTGACACTGGAAGACATGATCGAGAAGCTACGGGAGGCAGTGACAGTCGTGCATTATGCATACTGAAAGAACAGTTGCAGAGCTTCATATTGATAATAATATTAATCCTGCAAGGTATTCATTTTCGTTTGAAAGCAAGTCTAATAAGAGTAACAGACAAAATCAGAACCATGCGTTCTTCTCCCTCCCTTATTAGAGCTGCAAACAGTTTCTGTTGGACGACAGGCAGCCGCCACCCACCACCTGCTCGGCCGAGTGTCACACAACCTCACTGCCAGACGTAAAAAAAATATATATAATAATAATGATAATAATAATAATGTGTCCTTTTCTAATGTCGCCGTAAGTTTTATTCACCAGTTTCGCGACAGTAGAATAATTGTCACAGAGGTTACCTACAAACGCTAAAATGTGACGCAGACAACCAAAAAACTAGGCTGAATGGGCATGTAATACAGACGGCCGTATTGAATGAAATAAGACATCGTTAGGGATGTGGTGTAGCATAACTATGGTCTTTACATGCAGAAGATAAATTATACTCGAGGGATTTTAATATTTTTTTATTCAAGATATTGAAGACGATCCTTAAATGAATTTGAATAAGTTTTAGTTCAAGATTATGACTGACGAGCATTAATGAACTTGAAGGACGAGGAAACGAAGAAGAAGAAGAAGGGAGAGAAAAAATGTTTCAATGGGAATAGGTTGGTTGACGAACATGCTAATGCGTTGGAGCACCTGATAACTGACTGTCGTAAGATAAGGGGGCCCGTGTGAGGCGGCTGCTTGGTTCGTTGTTTGGGCTTTAGGCCATGTCGACTAGCAGGTCCACGAAGGCCGTCAGTGTCAAGTAATAACAATCGAATATTCCTGAACACATCCCTCAGGCGTTCAAGATAATTCTAAGACGATATAAGCACTGACTGCATGCATGACCTATGCTTTGGTGAGGTGGAATCTATTTCAACAGTGTCGGTGTGATGCCGCCTAAAGTGAACGGGGAAATGTAAGGTTACGACACCACAGTACGTGTCTGTGAAGACAGCAGAGACACTTGACACCAGGAACACAATGAAGAAGAGAATAATAGCGTAGTCGATCGCTTGAAATTCGAGTTTTTGTCTGGATGTTTGGTGTCTAGGGAGAAGGGCTGGTGGCGCGCCATTGAAGTCGGTACGTGCTGTAATGTCTTGAGCCTTTACGCTTCCTTCTTTGTGGGAGGGCGTTATAAATCCTCAGAGCTGCCAGTTGGGCAGGTGAAGAAGTGTACAGTTTCAGGCCACCTTTAACCTTTACTGACAAAGAAATAAATGTCTGGGTCACATTTCTCTCACACACCTTAAAAGTCATCGTTGTGTTGGATAATATTTCCAAATCAGCTGATCTTGACCTTTCCACATTCACTTTGCGTAAGTATTTATCTAAGGTTGTCAGAATCTTATGGATATTGTTGATTTTGTAATGAAAGTCCGCTAACGGTATGAGATGCTTACCATTGTCATTAATTTTGTTCCAATACCAAGAGATGGTTCAGGTACATACGTATAGCCTTCAAAGGAACACATATCACAGAGCCAGGCACTTCTCTGTTTATTATGAATGGTATATGCGCAGTGAGTTTCAAGGCTTGCGCACCTTCAAATACATAATAAACTGTTTATTTGTTCACCGTTCTCTTGTGCAAGTCGTTGCCTTCCTGTAACCATCTAGGGTCAATTGTTTCCTCCCGTTAAACTTTAAGTGTCAGGTTTTCGTTAACCTTTCTCGATTTCTTCCTATAAGTTTCATAAATGAGTTAACCTTTCTCGATTTCTCCTGACGTTTAATGAATGAAACTTCCTCGTCATCTCGCGTTGAATGTAAATTGTATTTCTAAATATCTCATCGTTAAACTTCCTCACATCTGTCGTTAAATTTGTCATTACATAATTACCTCGCACTGAAAATAAGTCGTATTTTGAAGTATTCTGCTTCCTGTTGAATTTCCTCACATCTGTCGTCAAATTTCTCTCTGATTGTATATAAAATTGCTGTGGTTCTTCCTTCGTTAAACTTACTATCTCATCTCCTGTTGTGCTGCCGCATGTTCGCTTGGAAATTTCTTTCATTGTTATTTCCCAGGATGTTATCCATGCTGACCTTTCCTGTCATTCTGTTCATTTTTGACACGTTTATTAAACTTCCCAAACACCCTCTTCATCTTTCGTTAAACCTCCCGGTACAGGTTGCACATCCTTCAACTTTTTAGGCCTAGCGCCTCTATAAATCTTTCATGTCATCTCTCGTTGAGCATGAGGAGTGTGGTTCTCCTCTCATTAAGGTTTAGTAGGTGCCCCCCTCCCTAACCCTGCTCCACGCTACCTCTCCCTTTGTGTCCAGTGAGATGAGACCCTCCTCAGTCTCTCTCGACCTCTCTCAGGAATCTCCTCTAGCGGTTGGAGATTAATCCCCTATGCTATCTCCACAGTGAATCCATATCGTTTCTTTTCTCCGTGGCATGACCCGATATTATTCATTTCTCCTACAGCATGACCCCATATTGTCACATTTTTCCCCTAGCATAACCCCATATTTTTTCTTTACTACCTAGAATAACCGCTTACTGATACTTTTATAACTAGTGTGACCTCACATTGTTACCCCATGTCGTAACCCCATAGTTCTGTTTCACCTCTTCTCTCCCACTGTGACCACGTTTACTCCAGTCTTCTATCATAAGCGAATGTTCTTTAGCATCACACTACCTCCACAGTACGATCCCACTGTCTCTCATGCCGTAGCACTACCCACCACCGTTCCTCATGTGCCAGATGTACCAGCGCGACCCTACTCTTCCACATGCTCTATCGCGATCCCCTACCCTTCCTCATGCCGTAGCATGACCGCCACTCTTCCTCATGCCCCAGCACGACCCACCACTGTTCCTCATGCCCTAGCACGACCCCTACTGTTCCTCGTGCCCTAGTATGATTCCCACTGTTCCCAATATTAACAGAACCCCACCCCTAAGTGTTCCTCTTGTCCTTTACTGAGCTCAAAATTGTCCCTTTCCTGACAGGCTGTGACCCAAGAGAGGCGGAGGTACGGCTTCATCTTAGAGCGTCAGTGCTCGTTGGCCAAACACTACCTAGCATACCACAGCAAGGGGTCCACCCTCCTGCAGCACACCCTAGACAACTGGCAGGACGTGGCAAAGACCCGTGAGACCTTACCTGACCGCATCCGGAGCATGATGCCCACTGCTAGACCTAAGGTAAAGTCGCTGCTTTTCGCTACACCGAAAGTAAGATGTTAACCATTAATTATGCTTCCCGATTCACCTCTGCTCTTCACCATATCACCGTCAATTCAGTTTCAACTCCTTATTCCGTAAAAAAGTAAGGAACGGGATGCAAGTGCTGTCATTAGGTATACTGATCTCACTTTTTTTTTATGTATTATTGTTCGTGCTTCCTTTGTAATGTCTTTATCTCACCAATATTCTTCACTTTCCTTACCTCTGTCCCTCCTGTTTCAGTATTCAGCTCTCTCATGCCTAATCAGTTCTTTAAAGTTTTTTTTTTCCTAACTCTTACACCTTTTAGCCTGCCACACAAGAAAATTCTTAGACTTGAGGAATCTACCCTCTTTTTTGACACACCTCCAGCTCTTTTAATGTCACTATAACTTCTGCTCCTGTAGACTACCATTATTTTTTTCCACAATCTTCATTTGTTTTATTACTATTATTAGTATTATTATAAGTAGTAGTAGTAGTAGTTACTTATATGATACTGCTATTTGGAATCTACTTAAAATCTTGGTGTGAAGTAAGTATACTACATTTAGCATTCAAAGTCCTGTTGCCCATCTCCACTTCGTTTGTACGATCTCATTTCAAAGAAGTGTAACCTGAGCAAGGAAAGAAAGATGGCAGACATTAGTAGGTACAGCTATGAGCAATTGACAGCTAGTCAGCGCATAGGTAGTACCTGAATACCTTGTTGTATCAAAGATGGAAATTGATATAACTTTTAAACCAGGTTCACACTCCCAGACCAGAATGAGCCACATTGTGTAATTTGTCACACAGGACATAATGGTGCTCACAGATAGCTTAAACAACAAGTGTTCATTATGGTGTAAATGACCTTTATCATTTATTAACAAATGATGATCTGAGAAACAACTTGAATTTTCCGTTTACATTTGATATAAAGTGTTGAACAAAAAGAAATCATAGAAAGGGGAAGTTTAATAGGACTTCTTTCACACTGTCATCTCTAGTCAGTTGCAGAAATGCTTTGCACGTTATTGCCTTGCTTCATATCCATGATCTCCGTACCTTGACCACATTAACACATTACCTGTTCACATCATCTCTACTGCAGGATGAAGGTATCTACTCAACACCAATGTGCCTTGAGGATGATGCAATGTCAGTGACTTCAAACGTTAGGAAAGCACGGTCTGTGGATGCTTCTTGCCTTGATCTGAGCACTGCTTCTGATGATATGCCATCACGACCTCTGACCCGAGCGAGGTCAGAATTCAATATTGACCAAAGGTTCACTCGTAAGTATGGTCCCATGAGATAACACGTAAACACAATTGCAAAAATAATTTCAAATCTTTTATGTTGATTAAATACTTTCCACAGAAGTTGAGTATGATAGCTGGAAGTAGAATACCTGATAGTATTTAAATAATTTTGAAGTCCATCTACAGAACTAGAAATTCCAACACTATTAATTTTTGCAGCTGAAAACATGGTTCTGCGAAGGTCTATGGCAATACCAGAGGATGCTGGGCGAAGAGCCATGGCCAGGGCACTGTATGCTTACACACCCAGTGGTGACAACCAACTCTCTTTCTGTGAAATGGACCTCATTGCCCTTATTGGTAATTACATATATTACAGTACCCTATTAGGCCTTCATCATTGGACTAGTTCTAATGTCAAGCAGAAATCTCTCTGTATATATTTTTTTAATTTGACAGCTGTATGTTTCTGTGGTACTTGATATACTTTAGCAATAATATTTTTAATATTTTTCATGTACACTTAGTTCATCTATATATATGTCTTGATGCATTATGATCAGCTTAATATTTCCTCATGAAAGTAGAAGGGAATATCACAGATATCAGTTTATCTGTTTTCATTTGTAAAAATGCACATGCACGTATATGTCTGGTAATGGATGTATCCAGATTTTTTCTGTGTTGTAAGTGTTCAAAGTGTTGGAGTAGGAAATGATACTTTTGTAGGTGTTGATTTAGACAGTCCCTCTGGGGACTTAACAACCAAATGAAACTTATGTATCTCATCCTCATCCATGCATGTGAGATTTAAATCCATTGCTTTTTAAATGCTGTATGAAATTTAGCCTTCAAGTCTTTCAGGCACCCACTTTTTCTTTCTGCCTCACCCACACGTGGACTGCTGGCATTCTGTCCACACACATACAATCTCTCCTTGTCAGACATAACGCTTGACAACACTTAATTCACACAAATCATCCTTCTTAGCTCTAGATTCTCATGTAATGAGCACTGTGTAATAGCCCTGCCTTTTGGCAAAATGGCAGGAGCAATAGATAGAAGTAGTAGGTAGGAACAATTAGTTCAGGTAGTAAGTAGGAACATTAGGCAGGAACTTTAGGTAGAAGTAGTAGGTTGGAACATTAGGTACACAAATTAGGTAGAAGTAGTCGGTAGGAACAATAGGATTGAGCCTCTGGAAACACTGTGCTAGAGTTGCCCTTTGCCAGTAGCCAGTTACGGATGAGGCACTGAAGGCTAAGAAGTGGCACTGGAGTTCACCAGTTATGGAGACTCTTGCTGTGGTCACCCACTAAATGAGTTCCAAGAGGGGATAGGTATGAGAAATATAGATAGTTGGTTAGATAGGACATGGCTTTATTGGAATTTTTAGCTTATAGGCAATTATGAAGTTTGACATTATTTTGATAACAGGCGCTGTAAAGAACAATAGCCCTTTTGCATGATTGGCAAACTTTAAGATCATCATCACTTCAAGCCATGCCCACATCAACGATACAGAATTTGCACATATTTCCATTTTGATTGTATTCAACTACATATGCTTCAAAGAATTTTGTCTTTAAAAGACTGATCATATAATGTGCATCATTGATGTCATCACGGCACAACCGAAATCCATGATTTTCAGACAAGTTCTTCCCTTTATGGTGAACTCCAGTAGAGATTCTCTTTTCCACTGGTGGCCAGAGTGAAGTTGGTATCCTCCATGATAATGGTGATGTAAGATGTGCCTGTCTCTTGAGGATTAACATCACTGAATGTGGCAACACATCATTGGAGTATTTTCCTTACCACTTTCCTCCATCCACTTATTAATGAAAATGGCTTTAAAACTTATGATAAAGCTTTCAAAGTTTTTGATGCTATCAGTTATGTACATTTTCATATAGGCTACCTTGTCATCAGTATTGTATCTATGATGGTAACAAGTGTAAAGTTGATGAGTGTCTCTATTATGGGAAATAACATTCTACCAATCTGGAGAGTGAGCAGTAATTCTAAAGAACACAGTGCTCTGTTCCTTGCATATTCATTGGATGAAAAATATGGGATACAGATGTTGCACAGAGACATATTACCCATTCATCTGAATCATATATATGAACTTAACCCTTTTGTATTACTAAACAGATTTTGGTTTTGTTGTCCCATATGAAAAATGGTCTTTCTCAAAAAAAAAAAAAAAAAAAAAAAGAAAAAAAATACATTTTGAAACAAGGCTTTTGTATAAGAGGTTTCTTTTGTGAAACATTTTATTACTAACCTATGGTGGGGATATTGCATGTCTGTCAGCAAAATATGGTCATAGAAATTAGACGATATGATTTACCTTGTGTGGAGGGATTCATCTTTTACTGGCTGTCCTTATTTTTATTGATATTTTTACTATTTATGTTTTTCCCTATCAGTAATTAACCATGGGCCCTAAGAAGTTGTCCCAAGATGAAAATGCTTATTTTCGTACTTGGAAGCAAGAAAACATATTTTTTTTCTTTTATTTGTTGGTTTTGGTGATCTATATTTTGTTTTGGATTCTTTTGTGTTCATGCTGAAATACAGTAGGTTTTCATACCTGTTCAAATTATTAGGAAAGCTTGTAAATCATCATGTTTGGGGAATATTTTATTTAATCATAATAACCCTAGGACCTTTCTCAAGTCCAGGACCTTTCTAAAGATTCCAGCAAGCCAAAGCTCACTAATTTCCATAGCAGGGAAATTTAGACTCCTTTGGAGTGAGAAGTTCTTTGCTGAGACTGTACTGCTGGTATTGCATCCTCCCTGAAGATAGGTTTTCATGTGTAGTGTAACCACATGTGTTGAGTATGGTAAAACCTGTTTAGGGAAAATGGTTGATCAAATATATGTTTTTGAAATATTATTGAATTGTGAAACCTAGTTGTTTTTTGATAAATGAAATATAAGATGGCTTTGGCTGTACCGTTCAGTATGAACTTTGTAAAGTTGATATATCTTTTGTTATGATTAATTATGTTTCTTTTAAATAACTACTGAGATCCTTTATCTTTGACAGAGGATGAGTATGTGGCATTTACCTGACATAGAGACTGATTTCCTATTAGTACATGTCTGATTCACTATCAAGATTATAAAATGAGTTTTGAATAATAAAATTCTCTAAGCTCTAGCAGGTTGAGTCAGTAACACACATTCCATCCACCATCCCTTTTGCCATATCATTAGAACATGTCATGCACTTAACAAGTGAAAATGACCTGTGGTGAGATGCAGCCATCTGTTGAAAGGCATCTGGAGCATGAAGATTTCTTTGTTTTTATGCTTCCTTTTTCATTTGTTGTCCTTAGTGAACCATGGAAAGGGGTTTCAAATACATTCCCCGAATATACCCAACTAGTCTCAGAAAATTCCTTTTGAGTTGTATTCACGCTGCCACACAGTTTGAAATTTCCTCTTTGTGCTTCAGAAAGTGTTATTTTCCTTTTGATTTTCCTCTTTCATTGCTGTTTTTATTTTTTGCTGTGAAACTTTCGAGTTCATGTATGTTATATGAGCCAAACCTCTTTCGTTTTAGACATGTTTTTAAACTCCATGATTGTAATAAATGCTTGGCTCTTGTGGTTGCCAAACTGACTGGTAAGAGTTTTCAGATATTGTGAGCACTACTGTCACTTTAATAAGAGCTGTAGAAAGACTTTTTATGTGCTTCCATGTTTTGAATGCAGAAAACATTCACCATAGAGATGGATGAGTGGATACATAATTTCATAACTTGATGAGCTATGTTTTATTCATCAACCATAGGTGAGAAGAACAAGGGCTGGCAGTATGGAGAGAACCTGCGGACTCAACGATGTGGATGGTTTCCCATTGCATACACAGAAATTATCCACGAAGAAGATGATTCTGCTCTTGGGTATGTCATATTCTGTGCTCGTTGTTTTTTACTCATGAATGTTGTATTTCTTGTTTTGTGTCCATTCCCTTAGCCGAGTTCAGCAATTCCTTTTTCTCCATGTATTAAGCTACAGATCCTTTAATGTATCATTTAGTAACCCCTAGACATAATTATATATCTTCCAGAGACTTAGTTACGTGATTTAAGCCTTTCAAGATGGACCAAGTCTTAAAAAGATATATACAAAGTTAGAAATTAGAGATATTGAAAATTTTTATGGGTCATTTAAACAGCCAGATTCATTTAAAACCAGCATTTCAAAGATATTTATACCTTGGCACACTGCTAGGTATTTAAATCTTAGTATTTTGCTGCCATTTTTAAACCCATTATGTAACCATCAACCAGTTGCATCATCCTCTGCCCTAATTTTCCTTCTCTGTCCATGAATGTAGTCCTCCTGAAATTTTATGTTCAGAATCACTCTTGATGAGCTCCTGATCTATGCAAATATGATAGCTGGATGTCATCATCATCTTAACCCCACAAAATCTTGTCTACAATACAGTATTTACAATGCAAAGTGGCTGGGT
Source organism: Panulirus argus (assembly GCA_038088735.1). Lineage (NCBI taxonomy): Eukaryota > Metazoa > Arthropoda > Malacostraca > Decapoda > Palinuridae > Panulirus > Panulirus argus. Next base: position 15,364 of record JAYMFT010154523.1, read on the forward strand.
GGGGTCTTTGGAATGGGCATGTGATGTTCTCCCACCATAGTGATCTTTAGGTAACTGAACCATGAGGATTTTTCCTCTGGCCAATTAGAGCTGGAGGCGACATATGACATCTATACATGAGTATGGTAAGTAAGGGAATTGATTCCGTCAACTCTTAAACCGTAGATAGGAAAATTAAGAGCATACAGTGTACGTAGATAGTCCTTGGTGATCACCTGTATGTTGTTCGGGATTAGACTTGAAGTTTAATTGTGTCTTGTGCTTATGATACTTGATTTTGCTCTTTGCTAAGCGATTATTCATTAAGCCATCACATCACATCATATTGTAATTACATATACAGTACTATACAGTTATTAGTTTAAATGTCAAAGTTGGGTAGTATTTAATAAAACTTCAAGTTTTTGAAATTGGTAACATTATATATTCTTTTGGAGATAGCTTGAAACTGATTGCAGTTTGTGAAATATCATACAGGGAAGTACCTCCTCTTTCCTTGGAATAAAAGTATTTTACATTAGGACTCTGATATGTGATATGGCAAATTGAATAAGATTCAGTTTTGTTTAGATTCTCAAGAAATTTACTTAAAATTGCACTGAAAATGTTTACCTCCTCCGAGCTCTTATCTTTGACTCCATTCCCACTTACATGAAATGGATAAAGTAAACAGAGTTACCTCAGCTGTTTGTAGTTCATATTGGGAACATTTCTTACCTGAATAAGGCATAACTGATAATTTTTCTGTTTTACTTGAAACTAGAGAAGTAAAACACCTGGAGCCAGGATTCCATGTATTATACTTTGATTGTTGCCTATGCTGCTTAGTATGCTTCATGATTACTTCCACTTTTACTACCTTCAGACTAATATCTCTTTCAGACATAGAAGAGGATTTAAATCTGTTCTAGAAGTGAAAGACAAACATCCATGGTGGTGTAGCTTTTCTCATGAACTTAGGTTTAATTCTGAAGCATAATAATCTTTTGAAATACAGTTCTTAGGTAATGAATACAGTATAATCATTGCAGGAAAAATATTTGCACTTACTTAGAGGTGAATGCCATGAAATTGCTCGTCCTTAAATTATGGCAAAAAATTTGTTTCACTGATACTTTAATACTCTGATATCTTGTGACTTTCTAGTTCATCCTGTTTTGGAAAAACACTGGCAGTTGTGAACCCAACTGTAACTTTAAATATAAGCTTTTGTGTTTATAGAACAACATAGCTAATGCACAGTATATTGCAGCATATCTGAATAGTGGTAAAACCTTTCTAAACAAATGAATCGGATGTGATTTCTGTATGTGATTACTGTTTGTGTGCTATGGGTAAGCTAGTAATAATGTGTTCCAATTAGAATATGAGAGGCCCACAAACAACCAGTTGGCAATAACAACCCCTTTTGAAACATTCAAAAAGGCTGTTTCTTCAATTAATGAATTTCACATCACAGTCTGTCTCATACAGACGAGGGGCCAGATTCTTTTAAACTAACTTGCACCTCGCCAAAGAACATGCTACAGTGTGCAAATGCTCCAGATATGGTCAAAGGGTGGTTACAGGGTTTAATGTAATTTTACTACCACTTGCTTTATTAGAATCTCCTTCCCTTATCATCATCAGCCTTGAGACATACTATACTGAGTAACGTTTTCAAGCCACTCTGCATCATGTTGACTTATCAAGTCCACTAGTTGATTTCTTTAGTAATTTTGATGTGAGAGATTGTAACTTTATGTTTATAACTTTAATTTGTATAAGAAAGCTTCTTAGTTTTTCACTTTACACACCAAGTCAACTTGTCAAATGAGACCAGTGTCTTTTTTCACACCACCTTTATAAAATAAATTGCTTCATTTGCATAAAACTAATCATTCCTTCAACATATTCACCTGAAATATACCTAGTTCTAATCATTTCTATCACGTCATGCACCCATCTCTTCTGCGGTCTACTCAACCTTCCCTGCATCTTCTCTGTATACCTTCTTGACCAAACTATCATCTATCATGTTTTACACGAATGTACATCCTAAGACTTCCATCCCTGCACCTTTCTGATTTGCTTTATCACACCACACAACCTTCTCACATCTGTTCTCCCAATTCCCACTTTACTATTCAAGTTATTCGTCTCTGTTACTTTCATTTCTTACCTGTCCTAAATTTTACACACTTGGATTTCACTTCCATATATCAGATATGAAACAAGTACCATTGAGTGCTGTAAGCCTGAACATGCAGGAAGGTGAAAGGCATAAACAGGATGGGTGAATTGGAGCAGTATAGTGTACAGGGGACAACATGCTGTCACTGTCAATGGATTAAACCAGAGCATATGAAGTAGCAGGGAGAAACTACTGAAAGGTCTGTGGGACCTAGGTGTGGATAGGGATCTGTGGCTAGGTGCATTACACATTACAGTTTTCTTCATGTGTTCCAGGCACTACCTTGTGTCAGGAACAACACAAAAGTCACAACAAAATATCAGGTTTTTCAGTTCTGGGATGATGTCATTAGTACTTGCTCTTGTTTGACTGTGTGATGTCCCTCAAGTTCACTTTACTTTATAATGGCATAATACCCAATCACTGTAACTAATGGCCACTATAAATACACTTGCATTGGAAACCAGCCTTACTGAGGTGGTGGAATAGTGAAGGTCTTGCCTGGTGATATCCCATATGACAGCTATCTCGATGGTCAAAAGCCAAGGGCTCGAGTATTTTGATTTTGATTTTAAGATATATACAAACTCCACAAATTGCCCAAGTCACTGCGACATTGCCATGTAGCCGATGCCATGTAGCCGGTGGTGTTGGTTAACTGGACAGTGTTGTTACATGGTAGTCCAATGATGTTGCTACCTTTGTGCGCTTGGTTTGGGTCACAGTTGGCAACTGTTCCCCTTCACAGCCAATGACTGTAAACTACCATATTTCACCAAATCCATTGGTTAGGGAGCATAAACATATTCCCATTGTTTAACATATTGAAGTTTTAATGATGCTCCACATCAGCAGCATGACCTCCTAAGTTGATGTTGTATGACATTCACTCCCTGAATTGAGTGAAGACCATTAAGTTGTTGTGGTCCGATTCTAGTGCAGTAACTTTTGGGTAGGTCATTGTCTGTCCAAGATGGTGGCAGCATCATGAAAAATTAAGAGAGTTACGATGACCATTGTATACACTTGATCCTTTTTTCTAGTGCATGCTGGTATCTTTGATACAATCAGTAACCACTTGGTTAGGTTGTTGCAAGGTACTTGGGTTCCAGGAATTACTGCAGGTGTGTGGCAGATTCTCAATATCTTTTCAGAATGGTGTCCATTGTTCCACTGGTCTCATGCACTTAACCCTGCTTAGATTGGTCATGTATCCACAGAGTATATACTCTTACACAATATGGAAGATTGCAAACCATCTTGTATATTGAAAGAGAGACATTTATGTCTCTTATGGAGTTCTAATCAAAGTAAACTGACTTAGGTTACTTTAGCAGGTTTCAAATCTAGGGGCACTGATGTGACCTTTGTGATTGGTCCCAAGCACTATGTTCTCACGATCGCTTTTTGTTCAAACTGGCACTGCAAATTCCTCATGAGATCCAGTTACTGATATAACAAAGATGTTTTTAATGGGCAGTATTATATATAAATAGAAGCTGAACTCACCGGGTGACTCTGGCTTATCAATACTCAGTTCACATACATACAGTAATTATGGTAATTAATATTGCAAGACAACAATTTCAAATTTGTAATTACCTTTTTTTTTATATTATGGAGAGAGAGTTCTACACATGATGCCCTTTCTCCTGAACTGTTTGTGCTATCAAATGATGTTTTAAACCTTTGTAAATTGCCATCATTCACTGCCTCTTTTGTTGGTTTATTCCAATCATTCACCACTTTAACACCAAACCAGTACTTCTTAACATCCTTCCCAACAAGCTTTATGTTATCGCCTCTGCTTGCTCTGATGCTGCATCTCATGAAGAATTATTTCCAGTCACTATCACTCACCTGATTTAGAAACTTGAAAACTGTCATAAGGTCATCCCTCTCTCTCTCTCTCTCTCTCTCTCCCCACATCCAAGCTGGACAGCTTTTTTGTCCCTAGCTTCTAACTGTTGTTCAGGTACCATCTTAGTTGCTCTTTTCTGTAGGCTCTTAATCAGTTCTTTGTGCTTTTATAGTTATAGTGACCATTCTTGTGAGGCAAAATCCAGTTTTGTCTGATATACATAGTGAATAACTTTACGAACATGTCCATGCCCTTATATTTCAATGTGATTCTTATATTTGCAAGACGACAGTTTGACTCTTTCACGAATTTCCTAATGTGTAGCTCAGGTCTTACATTACGCACAGTGATGATAGTAATAGCCTGAATATGCACCTTAACAAACTAGCCCATGGTAAACTTATGTTGCGAGAGAGAGTTACAAAACAGATAATTTTGTAACTGCAATAATTTGCTGCACATTTTAAGGGGGTTTCATTATTCATCTATTAATAGCTCTGTAGTCAAAGACAAATCTGATGCATCCTTAGGGTCTTGTTAATCATATTTAGTCTTTTTTCTTTGCCCCTTCTTTTAATAAACTCTTTCCATATCATTAACTTTTAAGGTCATGATCAGGGCAAATCATTGCTGATCATCTTTGTTTTCCCACGTACTCCATCATGTGTTTTCTGCACCTAATAGTGAAAATGATCTTCAGAGAGATACATCAGCTGGTTGCCACTTAAGCAAAGGTGAAGGAATAGGACTGAAGGTTATAACTGACCTCTTTGATGATAATAGCCATCAGGTACTGACATAATCATATTTTCATCATATTTTTCAGATGACTGTCAAAGTGTCTGGTCCAGTTTACCTCTTTGTCAAAAAATAATGCTTTATCTGAGATCATAGTTATCCATCTTTTAGTTAACAACAGTTCATCTTCAAGTAGAAATGTTAGACTACATGATCAGATATGTTATAAAAGAAAGCTCAGCACACTTGAGGAAATAGCCATCTAACAATGTTCCTTCTTTAGACTGTGGACAGAACTCAACAGTAAGTCTTTAGACAACATAAAATGTGATATTTCTTAGAATTTCTATTGTTATATCAACAAAGATACGTAAGATTGACCCTATACCCTTACCTCCTTCCCTTGGATGGCTAGTTCCATGAGCACACAGCATCCAAAGAGTAGAAGTAGCATAGATGACCCCCAGACCAGCATCCCAGCTGCAAGTGGCAGTGATGGACATAGTAGTGATGCTACTCAGCCCCCTCTTGCCCTCACCCATCGCTACCCCTCCAAACACAGGTCCTCCAGTGCTAACATGATCCAGGTGAGTCTGTACATTGTTCATACAGTTTTATGTAAGAGGAAATAATTATATGTTTTAACTGTGTAAAAACATTGTGGTAAAAAATGGAAGATAACAAGCTGTGTTTTATGGTGATATTTCGCTATGAATGAGTTACTTTGGTCATCTGTTCATACACAATGCATTGTTTCCCTTTAATATACTGTAGCATATGTTATCTTTAGTTATCTATAAACATTAAATAGGCTTCAGTAATTGAATAAAGATTTTATTATAACATATTTTGTTAATGGAAATATCCACTTATTCATATATTTCAACCCTTTTTATCAAAGTTTTCCTTTACAGCATGCGTTCATAAAGACTCAACTTATTGCACACATAATGCCACTTTTCTGTTTTTCTAGTCATTCTGTTCTAGGGTGTTTTCTTAGAACTGTACGTAGTTACCAGTACTACATTAATGTGTTCTTCATTTTTCCAATTTATACTTGTTTTGTTCTTCCTTGTTTGTTACAATTCTAATTCATGAAAACTTCCTTCAGCCAAACATGTTACTTTTCTAAGTATATATACCCGCCTGGGTATTGGAGGGTTAGTGATGGCTATGTAGTGAGGCATCACTTTGCTGGTTGTTAACTTGCCCTCCTTTGACTCCTGTGGCTTTTTTTCTTTCTACCTTACCCACACGTGGACTGCTGGCATTGTGTCCACAAACATACAGTCTTTCTTTGTCACACTTAACACTTGATGACACTTAACCCATACAACTCATTCTTCATAACTCTAGATTTTCCTTCAACGAGTGCTGTGTGCTAGCCCTGCCTTTGGCAAAATGGTAGGAACAATAGATAGAAGTAGTAGATTGGAACATTAGACAGGAGCATAAGGTAGAAGTAGTATTTAGGAGCATTAGCTAGGAGCTTTAGGTAGTAGTAGTAGGTTGGAACATATGGCAGGAACATTAAAGAGACATATTAGGTGGAAGTAGTTGGTAAAAACATTAGGTTAGAGCTTCTGAAAACACTTTGCTAGTACTGCCCTATGCCAATGGCTTGTTAAGGGCAAGGCACTAAAGATTAGAAGACAGCATTAGAGTTCACCAGTAATGGAGACACTTTTCCCACGGCCACCACCTTGAAGGAGTTTGTGAAAGTATTGGGCATCAGAGATATAGATAGGTACATATAAGGATATACTTTCAACCTCTTGAAAGAAAATTTTCCCTTGGTGTACAATTAAAATTTAAATAAAGATGCAGGCTCATAATACTTCACAGTAGGAAAAAATGTCTGTAGTGTAATCATTTTAAATTGACAATAAACTTATAATGAAAATGGTACATACATCATTTCCATGATAGGATGTCAGACTTAGGAGAATGATAGTCATTTCTCAGGTCATCTTGCTATTTAGAAACTTGTTTGTTTTATGATCTGACATGTGAGTTTTGTTATACCTTCTAGCAGCCCTTATCACTGAAATGTTGCTTCCTATCATTTCTTCCATTTCTTATTATTGAGGTTGTCTGTGTACATTTTCATATTTTTTCTAGTTTCTTTCATTTACTGCACTTTTAGTTGTTATTTTTTGCTCAATATCTTTAATAAAGATTTAGATTTCTGAACCTCTGCATTATTCATGCTTCACCATTAAACTTTTCAAAAAGACACCTGCCATACATTTACTTCATTTCATATTCAAGCAACCATAGGTCTTTCTCAGTTTTGTAAAGTATCATGAATATTGTTCTTTTATTTTGTTCAGGTAAAAATTGAGGATGAGAGAACACCTGTACAACAGCATTCTATTCTGCTAAATATGACTCCTACATTTAGGTCTATCAGTCTTGATATATGCAACTTAACTTGACACTGCTGAAAACAATGAAACTTATTTAACGTGACTAAAAGCAATAGATGGATTGAGCACATACTTGCTGCTTTTGTGAGAATTAATTTTGCAGAACAGGGGCCCTCAGCCCACTAGGCTGGCAAAATGCAGGCAACATTTGATTCTTTAGAGTGGAAATATAGTCCTTCCCCAAAAGAGATTGACTCTTCTTTGTTAATGAACTTGAATTTCATTACTCGGTATCAAATATTTAGAAATTGTTTGGCATCCATTAAATGATGACTTATGATGCCTTGAGTATTTTACCAGGGAAATCACAAGAGAATAGGAATTTAAAAGGCAGCTACTTCAACAGCTACTGGACTTACAGTATTTTTTCTTTTTTCATACTTGTTTGCTGTATACCATGGTATTGAGGTTGCACCAGGAACAGACACTGACCTCATTTACTTATATCCATTCTCTAACTGTCATGTTTAATGTATCAAAACCACAGCCCCTTATCCACAACCAGATGCCATAGACCTTTCTGTGGATTCCCCTGGCAACTCTATATGTCTTGGCTCAGGGAAACTTTCTTCAAAAGCACATGAGTAAGACTTATGACTACAAATCAGTTAGATATATTAAGACAGATTCAGTCACCATAGATGTGTTTAGGCTCCATTACTGAGTCCATTTTTTTCTTCAGTAGTAGCTTTGAAATATATTTAGCAATTATATAGTGCTTATGCTTGTGCTCGCATGATGCTTACCACCTATTAATGTTATCCTTTTTTTTCAGCTCCGAGCCCCAAGTCCCACCACCACCTCCAATGCCAGTACCTCCATTTCTTCCACGACCCTTCCAATGTCACAGCCCTCCACCTCATCTACCACCTCTTCCAAATCATCTCATGTAGCTTCTTCTCATGAGACACTAAGAACCTCTACCACAGTCTCCTCCAGTGTTAACACAGTTCTTTTCAATCATGCCTTCATGGAACCCCATCCTCCCCGAGTTTCTGCCCCATCCCTGAAGAAATCCTCTAGCCAACCTCAGTCACACTCCCGACCAGGATCAAATCCTTTTACCCCCAGTAATTCCCTCACTCCTGGGTCTTCCATGACCCTGAGTCGTTCCTTCACGACAGCTGCTGCTTCTTCCCACCTCTCTTCACGCTTCCAGAAGAGAGGAAGTGGAAATTCCTCATCATTCCACTCAAGTGATGATAGTGGCTTCAGCAACGAGAGTGGAAGCTTGCGACCTCCAGTCAACCCTGATGCTGACTACTCTGATGAAGATCTTAATGGGTATGTTCTTGATAGCATTCACTGATAGTTTGCTTGTCACATGCATCATCTTAATGTCTGTGTTATGAGTTTGATGTGAATGTATTGCCTTGCTTATGCTTTTGATTGTATTTTTTTGTCTCATGTTTTCTGCTTTCACTGTCATCCCTTTGCTCCTCCAGAGTTGACCCACATTCCATGAATAGTCTCAGCTCACGGTGGCTGAGGTCAGCTTCAGCTCTGCTCCATGAATCAAAGCATACATCTCCCCCTCGTCTACCAAGCTGTGACTTATACCAATCCAGTGAGTCACAGACACTTCAGTATGCACCAGCACTACAAGATGCTGCCATGACACTACCAACTCCTGGACGCAGAAGTCAGACCCTGAGAGAGAAACATTACCGTGACCTTTCTCTTCCATCTCTAAATGTTGACCATTTTGTCACAATAGCTCGAAGAAAGGCAAGGAAGTCAACCTCAAAGTCACCCTGTGCTCAGAAGATTGCTGCTCAAAGGGAACGTGGCAGAGAACTATCTCGAAGTTCATCACTACTCTGTCTTGGGATGGACTCTTGCAGGGGAATCCTTGATGATATCCGAAGCGTTGACTATGAAGATGTGTGGTCTGAGGATTGGAAACATAATTCACTCATAAATTTGAATACAGACATACCTGATCCTCCACCCTTTCAGCCTCCTGCACCACCCACTTTAGCACCCAATCAGCCAACAAATGACTACTCAGTCCGGCCACCAATGCCTATACCACAAAATGAGCAACGATTTCCTTTGTCATTTACCCACGCTATCACAGGTGAGCTTTCTCCACAGAATTCATCCTCAGGAAATAGCACACTGACAGGAAGTGATGAGGAAGATAAAGATATTTATATGGTTGTTAGTGATCATCGTCGAGAATTAAGGAAAACTATTACACGATCTCAGTCCAGGAAACAGGTGTCACGTTCTCTCACATGGGCATCTCCAGCAAACCGTCCTTGCTCTTCTCCACTATTATCCCAAGTACCAGTTACTGGAAAAATTACAAACAGCATGAAGTCAGTAAAAATTAATCATTCCAGAAAGAGTCGTAGCCCTCATGGATGTACTGAGCAGCCTCATGAAAAGAGTCATCAGTACTCCGAGCCTTCTCAGTCCATTTACCCATCTCATCATTCAGCTTCTACTCACACATCTTCCAACATCACTACTTCACCTCCACTTCCTCCAAAGAAGAGGTCATCTCGTCCACAGTGTCCACTTCCCCAAGATCATCTCCTCCAAGATGCCTCAGAGCTACAGGAACAACACTACCAAATGAATTCATGGCAGTATGGTGGGAATCTGAATATACTTAATTACAGTGACTTTATGAACCGTCGTCTAAAATGCCCAGAAGGTGCATCTCGCCTGGACCAGGTATCATTCACAACAGGCAATTTATGTGGGCCTTGGTATGACCTCTGGGCAGATGACCCCTCTGTTGCAGATGTATGACCCAAATAGGCCAATGACCAAGGTGTAAAAAGAGTTAGTCATGATTACAATTGAATACTATTTTTGTGATTTACAGTACAAGAAGTAACTAGTGCTTCTGACCAGTATGCTCACCAAAGGCCAAAAAAGATAATAGACTTATTAAGTATGTAATGCATGAGCATATATTTTTTTTATACTGTTTGTGCCTAGACCATGCTTTTTTAAGAAGTTGAACCAACTCTTTTTGTTCTCTCACGTTTTATATTGCTGTAAATACTTTCAAACTAACATCCAGACATAGTGCTTCAGATTGTGATTAACAAGTGCCTCCTTGCTGTACACTGCTTGCATTCACTCTGCTTCATTTGTTAATGTTTTGTGTTCATAAAATGTGCCTTATCATAGTTATCAGCTCTATTAACCCCTCTTTGTTTGATAAGAAACAGTGAGGAATGTATTTCCTGCATGTCAACTATGAGATTTAATGTAAGAGTTAATGTAGAAATTCTGTAGTTAGCCATTCTGGAGAACATTTTCTGTGTACTTTGGATTGTTTGATTTTAGTAAGGGTATCTGTTTCATTTAAGTTGCACTCCTAATTTATCTATTTTGCTTGTTATTGTATGTTATATGTATATTTTGGCCAATTTAGCTATCAGTGCAATATTATTGCCTATGTAAATACTGTTGCTTTTAAAGAAGCTCTGCAGAAACTTGTGTGACTGTGTGTTGGTGTTACAGTATGGGATAGATGAATGTTGGATCTTTGTGGTTTATGGGACTTCCTTTAAGCCATGTTAGAGTATTAGTTACACTGCTGAGCTTAAAGTTCAGAGGGCAAGGTTGATATTGCTCAAATTTCAACAAATAATTTCTAATGGCTTAGATATTGTATAAAGAGTAGAAACTTTTAAAAGAAATGTAACATTTTAATTGGATGTGGATTTTCTTTTTTTAAGGGGGCAGACAGCCAAAATGACAGCAGTCTATAATCACTCAAAGATTATGGAACAGATGTTAATGTGATTAGGTGAGGTCTGAGGAATTTAGTTAATATTTCTTATAGCAACAAAACCTAAAGCAGTCTAGTACCAAACAGTAGAGTTAGTTCAAGTATCTGTTGTATAGATACATATTTTATGATAATCCTTCAATAGTGTCTGGATAGGCCATTTAAATAAGAATAACCCCCATGTTTTGATTTCCAGTAAGTCATTAGATGATCTTCAGCAAAGAGTTGTCGTAATGTTCCATGGACAATGTTGACTGTGGTTTTTTTTGGTGACACTAAGTCTCCAGAGGTGTACATACCAAAGGCATAACTGCTTTCGACAGCAAATATCTGTGTATATATAAGGAGTTGGTTATGTTACGAAATCTTCAACTAACTTATATTTCAGGATCATGGGTAACCTACGACACGACCTGCCTCAGAATAAGGTTGCCCTGAGCAGCTGCAAAAAGAAAGAAAAAGTGCACAGATAGTAATTAGTAAATGAAAACTCTTTACATTTCCCTTCATCATCTGAGGCATATGAAACCTCTTTATATTCCCCTTCACCATCTGAAAGTTACCACAAGCAATAATTATAATTCTGGTTAAAAAAAAATATAAAAGACGCATCATTAATTTTACTGTTCATTTTACTGAAATGAGGCATAACTATGTAATAAAAGAGGGAGGAATATCTAGGAAACTAATGGGGATATTAAATACAATGATTTTATAGCCTGTTATTCTTTGTATATAATCTTATTTCTAGACCAAGAAGAAGGGTATATTGTGACTCTATATATGGGAATATTCAGAGAAAGTTACATTTGCAAATTTAGGCATGTCACATGTCTGTATGTACATTTAAAGCTGTTTTATAATGTCTGACTTTGGTCTTTTTTACAAAGTTAGAATATTATACATATGCATAAGTTAGGTTTCTGTTTTGTACATATATATGGACAGACTATTTCATTTGGTTCACTTTGGAAAAAGTGATGGCAATAAAAGGATGATAGGTATGTGGTTTTGAGTGAATAATATTCAGAAAATATAAAAAGATATTTATATTGAAAAAGTGTTTACTGGCAAAGAACTGAGTGATATGAGTGATATTCAAGACACAGTTCATAAAACAACACTACAAAAGGCTGAGTTTTACTGAAAGACTTGAATAGACAACAGTTGATCTCATATATACTTATAAAACCTGCAAATCCTGAATGAAAAATATATGGATGTGAGACTTTTAGTAAATGAGGGAGTTTTGAATTAGTTTTAATTGATTGAAATAGTACATATTTCAGTATATGGTTCATGAAGACTACACAACAGTATAGAGCCAATCAGTATTCATGTAAAGTTCAAGAAAAGGATCATGTACAGTGGATGACTAAAAATGTGATTAAAAACTTATTTTTACTTCATGCTTGTTTAATGATCTGAAAAGCATAATGAAATTTATTCAACAATGTGTACTTAAGGTAAAGCCGTCATCCTTTTGTGTCTTTGAGTATCACAGATCACTTGGCTTTCCCATTTGAAAATTTCCACTGTACTTGTCTTCCCTTGGTACTGTTTGAAGTTACTAAATTCATTGTACAGTGTATGTTTAGATGTGTAGCCAGACAACATAATACAGGGTACATAAGTGACCTGTAGAAGTTACTCAGAGAAATAAAAGTTATTATAATCAACATTTATCTTATATCCACAAAAATAACAAAGTTTTCACTTTGTTGTAACTGCCGTGAATATCAATTTAGGTATATAGTGTTAATCTTGCCTGCACATTGGTAAGTAAATTCATCAGCAAAGAAGTAACTCTGATAAAAAGTTTGTGTTTAGATCATGTGTTTAGATCATCCTAGCATGCAAGTGGTCAGAAGAATTATATGATGGGCATAGACAGTATTGTTGGCTTATATGCATTATGCTTGGGAAAAAAAGGAAGAATAACCCTAATTTTCTTTGCGTGTTATAGAAAGCAACCATGAAAGGCAGGGGCAGATGACTGGAAGTCTTCCTCTTCCTTATATTACTGTACAAAAGTGGGAACAAGAAAGATCCAAGAGCATATTTTTCCTCAGACTCAGTCATCTGTTCCTGATGCTGCCTTATCAAAACAGAGAGGCCATTGCATATACAAAAATATATGTGGATGGAGGGTAGCACGTCTACCCTGAGGAATTGGTTATTCCTGCTCTTTTGCTGACCTGTGAATGCTGGGATTGAAGACCCCAGTTCTGCAAAATTACTTCTTATTAAGAGAGTATATATGTTTGTACTTAATCTATCCCTTGTAAATGGGAATACAATTGATCAAACTAGATATGTAGAGGCAGAATGGACTTTTGGGAATCACATAAAAGCTGAAATTGTACACATTTCTTTCTGTGTAATTCTGTAGTCTTGATAGGATTTTTAATGGCACATACCTTCAAGGAAGTTGTCAGGCCTTTACTTATCATCTAAGAAATTAGAAAGTTTCATTGCCTTCTTAAGGAGGACTTCTTATTTCTCCATAGTCTGTGTACATATGAAGAATAACCCACATCCTTCTTGCATATTATAGAACGCAACCATGAAAGGCAGGAGCATATGATTGGAAGTCTTTCCTTTCCCTATTGTTATTTTATAAAAGTGGGAACAGAAGAAGGATCCAAGTAAGCATTTTTCCTCAAAGACTCGGTCATCTGTTCCTGATGGAGATTTATCAAAAGAGATAAGCCTAATAATTAGGTATACAAAAATATACATGTATGCATGTGCGGATGGAGGGTAGCACATCTACCTTAGGGAATTGGTTATTCCTGCTCTTTAGCTGGCCTGTGAATGTTAGGGTTGAAGACCCCAGTTCTACAAAATTACTTCTCATTAAGAGAGCATGCATGTATGTACTATCAAAGAAAAAAGTTGTGTCCTGAAATTTGGTGGAAACATGGTAAAAGGCTAACCTTTTGATGTAATATGGCCGTGCAGTAGGGCTTTCATTATGTTTCATGAGTTATGTTGAATCATCAGACAAGACACCGACATGACTTTTGTCTTTGATAGTACTTGATCCATCCCTGGTAAATGGGAAATGTAATTGATAAGATTAGATATGGAGATGGCTGAATGGATTTTTGTGTATTCCATAAAAACTGAAAAACTACTCACTTCATTTTGTGTAATTCTGTAGTCTAGCCTGAGAGCAGGTTAAGGTGGGTCAGGTTTTGAAGTATTGATGAAATGAGCTAAAAATGCCCAGTTCTGAAAGTCTCAACTGAGCCAAAAAGACACACATATCTTAATAGGAATTAAGTAATCACAAGAGAGAGAGAAAAAAAAAAACTACTTTTAGAAAATTCTTCTAGGCTCTAAACAGCATTTTTGAAACCTCAACCAAAAACACCTAGTTTTGAAGGTCTTAGCTCAGCCAAAATACCACATAATACTTATACTAATGGTTTAAGCAATCATAAAGAAAAGGCCAAACAACCCACCTTTAAAACCCCATTCTAGGCCATAGATTAAAAATTGAAATTACTTATTCATTTTGCCTCTTAACTGTTCTATCTCTGTCCAATCTGCCTGCCATTCCTGAATCAAACTTGGGTATTATGTTTTTATGCTTCATTCTGTCTTTTGTAATTTGAGTCACTGTATTTGAGTGTTTAATGTTTTATCTTAGTATGAACTGAATTGAACATTTGAAAGTAAAATCAGGAAAATTCACCATTTGTTGACATTCAAAACTTATTTTGTTACGGTCAGTTAGATGCCTTACTCACATCTTTGTATTGCAAAATCTCTAAAGTATTGCAAAGTGTTACAATATTTTTTTTCATGTTGACATAGCACAGATTAAAATTAGCTTTTTTTTAGAATTCACTTGAAATTATATCATTTGGGGCATGTACATATAAGCTATCATCATTTTGTATGTACAGGGTTAATGAATGCTGGAGAAATCATATATAAATATGTATTTATAGTATGTCAGTTTTCACCTAAACCTTAAATATTTTGTACATATCTGCAGCACTGAAACCCGAGATACATCCAAATACATTAAAAGCCTCCTGTATAAGCCTTGGCGTTGTACAACATGGCACTATTGCCTGCTCGTTTCTTATCCACTTCATGGGCTATTATCACTATACCAGTTTAAAGGGAGGACTCTTAATTTCTTTTATGGCCCATCACTACACAATGTAGACAGAATATATAGTGTTGTCCCTATAATTATGTATTTGTACTGAATAGTGATGTTCTAAACTCATGGGGCACCATCTCTAAAACTTTCTCCAATATTATACTTTTTAAAGTCTGTATACAGTCCGTATTCAATTCTCATAACTCTGTTTATTTCGGTTATCCTGCTATGAAACTACTTCTTTATATCTTTCATAACAAAATTCTTGCTTGATATTATGTTTGCCCTTTGATTGTTCTTTCAAAGTCTTAAAGACAAAAGAAACTACAGTAAAATATTACATGATAATTTTTACTGATATTCGTACACATAAAAGTCTTACTTATCTGTTACAAACTGTTCTGAAGATGAATAGAATTATTTTTTTTCATAACAAATGTCCATTTCAGAAAGTTTTTTGCCAAAAATTCTTTTTTGTTAATTCATCAGTATAATGAATGCAGGCCATTCTTAAATGTTCACTGTTCAAAATAAAAAAAGTTTTTCTCGTATATCGACAACTAGAAATAGTACTTTGAAAAATACATTTTGAAGAAAATATATTTGAAAGTGATCTGTATCTCCTATCTTGATTATCACAAAAAATTTGTTTTCGACAAAATTTTTTTTATTCTAAACAAAAAAGTACATTGTTCCTGAAAACAATCCAGACAAGATGATTACAAGATTTTCTAGCATTTGTATTACAGCAGGTAAGTCAGACTTTTATGCATATAAATTTCAGTAAAACACATATGGTCATTGCTAAACAGTTTTTCTTTAAAAAAGAGAATGAACTGGAAAAATATATCAATAACTTTATATTTCATATATCTTTTAAAAGTATATCACAAAATTGGATATATTGTAAAACTATATCACATTAAAAACATCAAAATTGGATAAAAAATAAGGAGACATCTAGAGTTTATTCTCCCCTTTCTCCTTGTAATAACTTTTTGATAACATACAACTCACCTGTCTCTTTATGCTAAATCACATCAATTTCATAATTTCATATTCATACAGCACATGAATGTACATCCAAATTAAGTCTCTTGGTGTTTAGTTAGAACATTGCCACTGGTTGGGGAAAGCTTTATGGTTTCCAGGACCTCTTAACCTACATTAAGCAAATCATACCCAAATCACCTCTACCTGCACTCCTCCTAGGCCTACCCATTTCATTATTCATTTCTGTAAACATTTACATTCTTAGAACCAATCCTCCCCTTTGATGAACACCTGTCTACTTCCTCCTTCTGAAACCAAACTGTCCAATGCTGCTAAGGCTGCCTTTCCTCTTTACTATCAAACCTCTAGCTATATCATAGTTTCAGTCTCAAGGGTGATGTTTGTGCTTAGTGGATAAAAAATGCATATGTTGTTCACCTCCTGGACCTTGGATCAATTTCCGCTTTGAAGTTATCTGGCATGGAATACCTTTACCCTTTATAGCTTTGCTTA
Source organism: Panulirus argus (assembly GCA_038088735.1). Lineage (NCBI taxonomy): Eukaryota > Metazoa > Arthropoda > Malacostraca > Decapoda > Palinuridae > Panulirus > Panulirus argus. The sequence continues at coordinate 31,951 of JAYMFT010154523.1, forward strand.
TATGTTTCATGTATGTCCTCCCCTAATTTTTCCAATCATGTAGACATCCTTAATGTGTAGACTTCCATCATGAGGCATTGCTCTCTTCACATACACTCCCTGAAGTCCTATATGTAGGGGTACACCACATAAACAAATTTCCAGAATATTTTTTGCTAATGTCACCATTTTTTTAAGTTTCATTAAAAGCCTGTATAAAGTTATCATTTATGAACAAATATCTTTTACTACAAAATATTGAATATATGAAGATTCTTGTGGACTAGTTAATTAGCTGGGATTTATTCCTGCCAAATGCCAAGGTCATTAATTAGGGCCATCAATGCAACAAACAAAAAATCAATACCTTCAGGTTTTAAGAATAATTCTGACATAACATACACTCTCTCTAAGTATATAGCATGTGTTATCAAACAAATCAGATAGAAGAAATAAGAATCCTCCCATTTAATTATGAAGAAAATTTGTTTTATGTAATTTGTAAAAAAAATTAGGAATGTCAGGAACCTCATCCCACATTTGCTGTAGTTCCCCACTGACAAGCACTGCCCCTGCATGCCCACACTAAGGAAGTATCATGGAACATTAAGAAGCTCAAGCTCCACCTAAAACAGCCATAAACATGTAATAATCACTTACAAGCATTCATTCATTTTATCTCTCGATTAAACCATTCACCTTAGCCAGTTTGTTTAGGCTTGGTTTTCCTCCATGTTTACCCCAAAACCTTACCCCAGCCTTCGCTCCCTCTTTAGATTCTATAAATTTCTTTAAGTTCCCAGATTTGCCCCACTCTTGGAGACCCACATTTCCCTCACCCTCTTCTCGTACACCTCCATGAGACCCATGCTTCTGCTGCTTGTTCTTCTTGTTTTTCTGTGCCTTTTTCTTCTTGTTCTTGCCCTTCCTTATGTAGGGGGCCTTCCTCTTGGGAAACGATTTGCGAATGTTAGGGACAAAGGGTGCAGCAACCAACGACTCTTCTTTGACATCATGTTCAGACCCTATAAGGGGTTACAGAGGTCAGTATAGTGCAGACAAGGATTAGTGTGGTTTTTTGTCTTTTAAGTCTACGGCCAGAGGAAGGGATAAATTGTCTAAGAAGAAGGGATGTGAACAGGAAGGCTGAGATAATAAGCTATATGGAGAGGTAGCCATGGGAAGGGAATGAGATGATGATTTTAGTAAAACAAGACTGATCTTGAATACATAAGGTCCTAACATTTGTAACCTGTTAAATTTATTAATATAGCATGATGTGTAGAAACTACATGTGAGTGTCATATAGCCATAACTTAAAGTAATACTGATTTACCTTTAAATCATACTTATCTGAGCATTTAGTTCATGTGTGTTATGTTCTCCAACTTCATAATATGGTGTACCTAGTCATACTGTAGAGTTGTTTGACCTTAATTTTTATGATTAAGGCATATTTGTTTACTGCTTAATTTTGTGAAAAGTTTCTTAACACAAGTTGTGATAAGAAAACAGAGTATGTTTAACTTAAATTTTGAAAAAGAATGTCTTTTAATGCTCAAGGTAAAGGCCACGTTTACCAACATATGATTTTTGTGGCAGAATAAATCTTCATTCCCTTAACATAGGAGTTGCTGCTTATGTAAGGTGCGTAAATTGGCAGTGGTAATGGAGACAAGACAAAGCTTTTTGTACAGTTCCCGATCAAATCACAGCCTTCGCATTCGTCAGTTAAAGTCCCGCCTAAGATTACCTTGTTACCAGAAGGCAAATTCGCTTAAAAACGATTCTTTCTTAAGTTCAAGTCGTGCTGACAAGAACTCCAGAGGCAGAAGTACCTGACAGTGGTGTAAATGTCTTCAGTTGTAAAATTTGGGGAACTGATCAATAAATACAACTGAAAAAGACCTGTAAAATGTTTAAGCTTTTAGAAATCCTTTTACCCATTAGTACAAATTAGTGATTAATTCGTAATTTGGTGTTTTTTCGTAAGCTTTTTCTATAACTGGTTACGTTTAGGTTATAGGATTTTGAGCTTGTGTAGTTCTGTGGTTTATGTTCACCCGAAAATATACAACTGTAAGAGCTTTGTGTATCGCTAATAGAATTGCAGATGAACTGATTTCAGATGCCGTTCCAATATTGTTCTCGATTTTGTTAGAGTTTAAATACCAACAAACTCGTATGCAAAGAGAAACTGACAACGTCCACAATAACCAAAAGAGTTTAATCTTTACTATAAGTATCGTTAGATACATGGCCACTTCGTTTAAGCATACAGCTATTCAACTAGGGTAAATATATTCAATATTAAAAAACTCACTTGTATACTTTAATGGATTTGTATGCAAATAATTCTTCTCTGATGAAACTCCTGGGCGTGTGAATCAATTAGAGATAAGCATCCAAGAACAATATATGGCCATACACTAGGGCTGTCAAACCAACCATCCGTCAAAGAAGTATCTAGTAGACTTCTTGTTCCCTTGAAACACGTTTAAATTTCTCCATTTTTTTTTTTTGCGCCACAAAATCCAAAGGTTTTTAATAAACTGACATATTTACAGCTGATTGAATAACTATGGTTGTTTCTTGCTCTACATTTTGCGCATGCGCAGAAATCAATACTGTTTCGATGACCAAACGTGGGCGACGGCGTAAATGTTGGCTCCACGAATACCCAGCTTGTATTGTTAAATGTGTAAACGAAGTGACAAAGCTTCTAAAATATCTGCTGTGTGGTCTGCTTATTGAGACGTTCAACCTGCTAAGAGTATTGAAGGTAAAGACTTCACTGTTCTTGTGTACATTGTGTTAGGGTTTAGGCATACTTGTAACTACAAAATTCATAAATACTATAGCATGGCTTGAGTCAGAAATTAAAATACTAACAAAAGCAACTATTTACCACTGATGTAATGAATTCGTACAGTTGCACGTCAATGACTTGGCCATGTTTAATTTCTTTATGATTGATAGCCATACGAATGAGGACATAAAAGCAATGGAGAGGCAAAAGTACACACTTATGTTTTACCCATCAGCCTTTCAGACGTCAGGTGACATCAAAAGTGACATCACGTTGATCAACCTCAGACCGAATAGGATTCATAGGGTGTGTGTGTAATTACGTAGATGTAATTTACCTGTTTGTTTTATATGGGGAGGGTGTTTTACACTCCTGTGGGGAAGGGGGTGGGGAGGCACTCATGAACATTCTCCATTATACTTCTTAAATATATATATGCTGTTTGTATGAACCATGTTCTCTGTCATTTTAATCATTCATCCACTACTACTATAAAAGTACTTTTTTTTTTACATCTTTTCAACAAGCTTCCTGCTTAATTGCATGATGTGTGTGTTTGTCGTGTGTCATCGCTCTGCCGTGTAACATGATGCGACAGGCGATTATTTTCAGGTCATAAGCAACAAAAACAGCCTAATAAAACACAGCTTTGCTGCTTATTAGATTCTTTGAGGAGACACTTCCGTCTTAGCGGAAAGGTGTAGATATCCGGGACTTCATAATATCGGTTACAACAAAAAACGTGTTATATTAGGTGGACTTAACCACTTCAGCAAGATGTTACGAGCTGTGACTGCGACGGTAAGGACACCTGAGAAAGGCTGGACGACCCTTGAGGATGATTGGCTTTGGCTTTTTTACCCTTATGAGTTAGGTTAAAGGTTCATGCATTCACACCCAAAAGTTGTGCTCAAGGGGCGTAACACTGAATTTAATTACTGTCCCGTTGTTGTTATATTGCATTACGGGATCTGCCCGTTTCAGCATTTTCCGTCGTGCTCGGCGATGAAGTACTGATTACCTGGTGTTGGATGGAAGAAAGCTACCGACAGAAGCCTTCCTGGCTCCTCCAGCGGAGTAACTGGTAGCAAAAGTACAGCCTAGGACTGACGTAGACGCCTAAAGGAGGCCTCTTAAGGCCGGATAGCCGAACATACTATAGGGGAGGGGGGGATAGTAATGCTTGTCACCAGAGGATAGTCAAGTATATCTGTGAGGTATATCAAGGAGCTCTTTGTTGTCGAACGATAATCTGTTATGTCACAGAGGAACAGCTAGGTATTTCGTCGAGGGATAGCCAGGTATGGGGTCAAGTGACAGCTAGGTATGTTGTCGAGGGATAGCCAGGTATGGGGTCAAGTGATAGCTAGGTATGTTGTCGAGGGATGGCTAAGTTTTTTTATCTTAGGGTGCTTGGTATGACGTAGAAAGATAAGCATTTTTGTCCTCGAAAGACAGCCAGGTACGTTGTCGAAATATTATAGAGATATGCCGTCGAAAGAGTCAGGCATGTCGTCGAAATATAGCCATGCATATCTTTGAGATAGGCAGATGATATATGTCTTTGAGGGACGGCTAGGCATGTCGTCGAGGATAGCTAGGTATGTCGTCGAGAGATCCAGGTATGTCGTTAAAAGAAAGCCAAGTGTGTGGTCGAGGATAGCTAGGTATGTTCTCGAGGAAGAGAAAAGTCTGCATCTAGTCATGTGTCTCGTGTAGTGAGAAATATGTCGTCAATGCGCTATCGCCTCTTTGGTTTAAAAAAAAAATGATAACATGGACTCTTCATACTGCATAATGAATTACTTATTGTAATATTCATTTGCCACTAACCTGACAGCTCGACCGGGAAGACTTTCTGTAAGTAACACATAATAGATGGGTTAAGTTCCCCATCAGGGGCATGAGCTCACCTAGTGGACCGTGGGGAGCGTCGACGCCACCGGCAGGGTTGTGGACGGGGAGAGCTAGAGAGTCGTCCGCCAGCAGCGCTCCCGCCACCTGCGCCTCCGCCTCGTTCACCCCAACCTGTCGTTCGCTCAGTTGTAGCCGTTGCTGAGCTCTCTGCCGGTTGGTTGATGGGGGAATGAGGACCAGTGGATCGGTAGTAAATGGGAGAATAGTGCATGGGAATTGAAGATGTATGGAAATGGGTGTGGTATGGGAACATAAAAGAAGGGAACTTGAAGTACGAAATAAAGGCCACAAAATAACAGCATACATGTTAACATTCTATTATTTAAAAAAAATCTTCAGATCCAGAAAAATCAGAATTACATTTGAGAACACAGAGAATGCGATTGGGATTTTTCTTAAGTGTTTGTATATTTTGCCTAGGCTAAATTAGCCTTGCTGATGAAAGGTTAGGTTAGGATGCGATAGAATATCCTAAGATCGAGTTATTCGTTCATTTTACCGACTGCTGCTGTGTAAAACTCACGGTACGTTATCCACTACCTAGAAATAATGACGTTGAGTGTGCATCCTAAAAGAGTTTGGATAATATGGATGATTGGATTGATTGATGGTTGGAGATGACGGGTGTAACCCAAGAATCGTGTTGTTAACTTGGCCCCCTCCACCTCGTGAGAGGTTGGGGTTGGGGTGTGGTGCCGAGGTTATTGGCTCGGGTTACTGCTGCTGCCTGCCCGGCTACCCTCCTGCCTTGCCTGCTTGCCAGCCAACCGCGCACCCAGTTCACATCACATCACACTACCTCAATCCCCGCCTTTCTCACTTGTTCTCTCTCTAACTGTAAACAAAGGTTAGGCTAACTGAAGTTTCTCTCACGAGGAGCAGTAAATAAAAAGATTAAGGTAACTAAACACACACTCTCTCACATGATAAAGCAGGTGCAGAGCCTTCGGGCCTATTTTACGGAGGCAAGGGAAAGACAGAATAACAGTAAGGTAGTATAGATGATCTCTGGCGTAAAGAGAAGGCTATAGCTGTCTGATACGGCCAAATACTCGTACATCAGTGATAAACTTGAAGCGGCTCGGTGATAGCGATACCAAAGCCAGATAAAGGCTGGACTTAGTCGAGTGAGGAGAGAGTATTGAGGGAAGGGAACAGAACACGTGAAGCAGTGGTAGTAATAGAGATGAACGGTATGTCCTTGGCGACAGGACATCCAAGAAACGTAGGAAGTAAATGACACTGAGGGTCAACAGTTAAGAGTTGCTTTTCGATTCAAAGACCCGAGGCATGACGGTGATACGGCCAGAGCTTAACTTTAACTTAAGCAGGGATGGAAATTTGTTGGTAGGCTGATGAGAAACGTAAACCAAAGGAAAACGTTGAGAAATTTGAGTTACCTCTGAAATTTACACGTATTTGATGAACAAAGGAAGTAAATAGTAAATGCAAAGGGAACTTTCTGTTAGTGATATACTGTATATGAATGTACCGATGTATGAACTGGCGGTGAGTGACAGATACCTGGAGTGTGGAGAGCATGGAAGGGAAACCATTCCACATATAAAGGCCATTGTTGAGACAAAATTAACCAGGGAAGTTTCTCGCATGTTATCTAAGGAGGAAAGAAGAAGCGGGATTTTGGGGAGGGGCTGAGGCCCGCTCTACTCGCAAGAGAGACCCTAGGTTCCACGACGTACTCGTGGATGAAGGATGTCTTAAAAGATCATATTATGGGTAACAATATGATCAATAAAGACAGTACAATTTGCTTGTGTCCAGTCTTTCGAAAAGAATGTGAAGCAGCTTAGGTTCAGAAGAAACTGATCACTGTTTATAATTTTGTTAGACTTCTATGGCAGAGGAAACAGTTTTAGAAAATAGGAGATAGATAGCTGTTTTTTTTTTTTTTTTTGAGGGGGCTATTTAGGAGGCGTTTGACGATATGCTTTATGGGATACTGGTTAAAAAGGTAAGTGTAAATAGGGGTAAGAAGAAGTCTTTTTTGTTAGACTTATCGTGTTAGTAACTGGAAGGATAGACAGGATGTGTGGCGTGCACGCGAAAGGCCAAACAATGGTGTTTCTTAACGGGGCTATCGACGACAAGCATAAGAAAAGTATGAAGTGTTCTCGACATTGGCAAGAGACGAAGTGGACTTAGACAGGACCCAACACCGGTCGTATACATGGCGAATGAAATTCAACCCTCTTCCTCCCGAAAATTGATAAATTAATGACGATCGGGAAGAGTGAAATCAAATCTTATTAAAAGTATCCACTTACAGGAAGTTAATTAGCTACGAGTGGGACTTCCGGGTAAATATAGTACCCAACTTTTCAACCGATCATATTAGGTTAGGAAGGCTGAAAAACTGTATGTTAGTCTCTGTCAAATTTGCCTTAAACAGTTCACAGACTTTCAGGGACACATTCACCTTATACGTAAAAATCTAGTCTGGTCTCCTCGACTGAGGATTTGGTAGAGGCGAGAGATCTTGCATTGTAATAAACGTCTGCGCCTGAAGTGAGGGCTGAGCGATAAAGATAGGAAAGCAGCCTCAGAGGTGTCAAAAGGAAGGAGGAGAATGGTGTGGCAACCTAATAATTAATGAATCAAACTACGACATATGAAAACATTATAATGAATTGCATGCACATAAAGAGCAGTGGTCTCCACCACTACAAGCCTTTACAGAGAGATTAATAATAATAATAATATTAATAAAAATAATTATGATAATAATAATAATAAAAATAATAAAAATAACTGGCTTACTGAATCAACTGAAGCTCAAAGGCTAAAAATATAGCATGTGAGAAACCACACAATATAGACAGGTTATAATACAACAGGTTTTCCTTCCCATATCCTTCGGAAGAGGTCACGTCAGTAAGTTCAAGTAGTCGATCAGACCTTTTACAGACTTACACATGGATTTGCACTTAATACAGCCATCTTCCTTTCCCGTGCGACCCTTAAACGAAGTTTCCCTGCCACTATCTCTTCCGCTGGTGACTGTTTTAGACGCAGAGACCGTTAGATATGTTTTCTCACGACGCAGACGAAGGGGAAATAAAAATTAAACAACTTACGACAACCCATCACAAGCTTAAACGACTGTGAAGACATTTGGCGAAGTGACCTTTAGTAAACTTCCAGCCACCTAAGTGGACCTTGTACTGAAATTCCCTTAGAAAGAGTCACAAGGAAAATGGTTAGACCTCCGGTATCCCGTAACTTTGCTCTTATCGGATTACATTCCCAAGATAGCTTTTACAGGGGCCTGGCCGATGCAGGCTTCCCCTTCCTCGTGGGCAGGTTCCAGGAACATAATTACAGGCAAGAAATCTGCCGGGTAGAATACCGTCCATATGGGCTACTGTTATATCCACAGTGTCTTGTGACTGCATGACCGTCTCTAGCTTGGAATCTTACCCTTGAATGGAACAATAGCGTGACCGTCTGTATGTCTGTAATACAAATAAGTCCGAAAAAGCAACACGGATAGGCTTTAGATCAGACAGAACTCTTTGGTATGATTGGAGAACAAAATACGAATACTTTTTTTCCCGTGTAATACTTCCCAGAAAAAAAAAAATAGAAAATATAGCGAAGCAAGTGTTAGTGTATACTGCCCGGCACAGGCCACCACGGTCAGACACCAGACAGGCCATCACGACCAAAGTGATCGGACAGGTTTGGGGTCTGGGAGTGGAAGGCCGTGCAGGAGGTGGAGGTCTGGGAAGGGGACCGGCCCCGTAGGGGGTAGGGTCTTGGGATGAGCAGGCCGTGTAGGAGATATGGGTCTGAGTAGGGGGAGGGCCATGCCAGGGTTGGGGGGGTCTGGAGAGTGGATGGCCGTGGGTGTCTGGGGTGTTGTGGTATGACTATGAGGTCAGTTGCATTTGGGAGGACTTTCACACTGAAGCTCCAGCAGGAAGAGGCTAAAGATGGTTGGTGAAATAGTTGCTCCTCTTTACCGGCACAAATCAGTCCTCTCGGGACTCCACTGTAATGCCTAAGGGCCCAGGACCCCATTCCATCACCAAAGACTTCCAGTCCTGGGGCGACTCCTTTCGAGAGAGAATTTCTTTGACGAAATTAATCCCAGTGATGCACAGGTGACTTCCCTACATCTATATCTGTCTCTCTGTCTATGTGAAGATCAACATTGGTAAATGAAACGGGCAGATCCAGATGTGTGTAACGGTATACCTCTTGACCCAACAGTGAGGCTGGGGGAATCGAACCGTTACCCAAGTTGTGAAAGACATTCGCGCTACCTCTTGCTAAACAGACTGTCTGAAAGAAGTGGCCTTATTCTACTGTAATCGAATACCCGTTCGTCCTGTTACAGGCATGTGGGTGTCGAGGGTCCAGTCCCGACACCCAGCAACCAGAAGTAACTTTTTACCAGGCTTACTGGCCATTCTTGTACGGGACGAAGGGATGCATGCAAGTTTGCAGGAGGGCAATAAGGTTAGGTAAGCTTCATCCCGCATAGAACTAATAATATCGCTGGAAAGTACCGAGATTACTACCTTAAATTACGCAGCATTACGCCATTAACGTTTATTTGAAGATAAAGCCGATACGCTACCCAGTTAAGAGACCTTACACCTACCCTGTGGTCTCCAAGACTAGCCTATCGTAATCATAATACATTCATAAATGGACGCCATACGTGTCGACCGTTAAGGTGATATCTTCTCGTCTTGTAAGTCATTAAACTCTGTTGCTTTATTAAAGTCTGGAGTTCAACCCCGTCGCCCAGGTCGCCGTAAGAACCAGTGTCGTCTGCGCCTGGGTGTCCGATGAAGACGTCAGCTGGACATTCCACAATGGGACAGGACTGTGTAAGGTTCAGCCGAGACTGGTGTCCTGCTACAGGGACAGCCGATTCGACACTACCCCCCCCCCCCCCTCCCCTATTCTGACTCTCTCTCTCTCTCTCTCTCTCTCTCTCTCTCTCCATGATAACAATGGCCACACGAGATAACATGGTATCCTGTGCTCAAGTTAAAGCAAACTGATTATCATGCTGTCGCCTTGTGATACTACGAAATGGTGGTGAGGGTAGAGGGGTTGCTAGTACATGCTGGTGGGGACACAGGAGAGTGTTGGAGATGCTGGTGAGGACACAGAAGTCTGTAACATGCTGGTAAGGACACAGGACAGTCTTCGACACGCTTGTGAAGATACAGGAGAATCAGGCTGTTTGTGTATGTTCTCTTAAGCCTGAGTAATGTTCACTCTTGAGAATAAGATTCTCGTCATATCTTGCGTAAACGTAGGTGGTGTGGAAAGGGATGGAAGGGGTTACAGAGGGTCAGGAGGGGTCAACTTATGTAACGGGGTCACTCGAGGTGAACGGGGTCACTTAGGAACCTGAACTAAGAGCATGTCATTATTAAAAGAAAAAAAGAGTTCAAACTTGCTTCGTCTGCATTTCTTAACTATTATTTACAAAGAAATTGAAACTGCGACATACCAAGGGTTCTATACCGAGGCTGTTTGTGATAGCGGAAGGGAACAGAAACGCGTGAATATAAGAATACTTTGGTATTACATACACAGGCCGTTCCCGTAACAGATCATAGTCTGGGTACGAGACAAGAGAGAAAACAAGAGAATATATGTCGGGCGGTGACTGTGGAGGGAGTAAGGCAGCAGATGGCCAAGAGGACCCAGCTGGCCAGGATCAAGGAAGTATTCCCTGGGTCTTCCACTAATACTATGAACCACCAGCTGCAGCCTCCGAAGGCTTCCAGTAGGGCTATAAATCACTTCTTTGGTTCCAAATAATTGTCTACTTGAACGAGGCAGTTGGATTATTAGGTACGGCGGTACGTTCATTTGATAAAACAGTTCGTTCCTCGGCGGTACTACCCTTAAGCGTCAAATCAATGGTCAGTCCATCGTGCCCAAGGGTCGTAGGGTCGTGCTTAAAGGTCATCCCGTCGTACCTAGGGTCGTGCCGTCGTGCTCAATGGTCGTACCCTCCTGCTTAAGGTCAAATCCCTAAACAAATGTTTGTATCGACTTCCCCGCACCGTTTATCCGGGCTGCACGACCGAAAGCTAAGTCCTGCGCAGTCAAGTTTACTATTATTGACACTTTCTTTACGGCAGGATTTATAGTCCAATATAAACATAGCTCAGGAGATGAATTCTTGAACAAATAAGAGAGCAACTGCGTCTCGCGAGGACGGTGAGCGGCGGTATGAATGGCCCAGCGACGGTTGCCACGTCGCTCGTATTTTTACATTACACACTACTACGTCGCGTTCTAAATTTAAAAATAAGGAACTCATAATATTCTGCCTTCTTTTTTTTCATATGTTGTACGTTTTCCCTTACTAAAAATGCTCGCAGTTTATAAGGATTTAGAATGAAAGAAACCTGATATTTTTTAGAATGTTACCAAAATTATATGAAGTTTCTCGGTTTCTTTCGCCTCTGCTTTTCTAAAGCTATGAACGAAACGCCTGCATTTAAAATCTCCCTTGTACTTTATTACTGTGGAGATGGTTGTCGAAGGACTTAATCTAGTGAGCAGACTGAGTTGTATTCGTTTTGGCATTCAGTTTATATATATATATATATATATATATATATATATATATATATATAT
>JAYMFT010154524.1:0-26582 GCA_038088735.1 Panulirus argus
GACACACTGGGAATATGTGGGAAGTATTCTATCTCCTCTATCCCCAGGAATAAGTTCAGAGGGGCCTGGATGTGGATTGGGAGCTGTGGTTTCTGTGCATTACACATGACAGCTAGAGGCTGAGTGTGAGCAAATGTGGCCTTTTTCGTCTGTTTCCTGGCGCTACCAAGCTGATGCAAGGGGTGGCGATGCTATTTCCTGTGGGGCGAGGTGGCGTCAGGAATGGATAGAGGCAAGCAAGTATGAATATGTACATGCATATGTGTATTATCCCAGGGGACAGGGGAGAAAGAATACCTCCCACGTATTCCCTGTGTCGTAAAAGGCACCTAAAAGAGGAGGGAGCAGGTGGCTGGAAATCCTACCCTCCAGTTTCGGCTTTTCCAAATAAGGAACAGAGAAGTGGCCAAGTGAGGATTTTCCCTCTAAGGCTCAGTCTTCTGTTCTTAACGCTACCTCGTTAACGCGGGAAAAGGCGAATATGTTTAAAAAAAATATATATGTGTATATGCATGTATATGTATATGTATGTATGTATATATGTATATGTTGGTAGGTATATGTATGTACTGTGCATATAAGTGCATGTATCTATATACGTGTGTATAAGACTGAATGGATCTTTCTTCATCTGTTTCCTGATGCCACCTCGCTGACACGGGAAACATCGATTAAATATAATAATAATAATAAATATATATTTATTCTATCTATTATACATGATCGCTATTTCCTGTGTCACCGAGGTACTGCCACGAAACAGACAAAGAAAGAGCCATCCCCCACATACACATATATATACTTACATGCACATATATGCACAGTACATATATATACAAACCAGGATATACATATATACATACATAAACATACACATGCATATACACATATACACATTTACATATTCACACTTAAATGTCCCCATCTACTCCTGATGCCACCCCGCCCCACGGGAAATATCACTGCCACCCGCCATGCCGGCGATGTATCGCCATGAGACAGACGAAACGGCCACATTCGCTCACACTCAGTCTCTAGCTGTCATGTGTAATGCACTGAAGCCACAGCTCCCTTTCCACATCCAGGCCCGACGGACCCTTCCATGTTTTACCCCAGATGCTTCTCATGCCCTGGCTCAGTCCATTGACAGCATGTCGACCCTAGTATACCACATTGTTCCAATTCACTTCCTCAATTTAATGGACTTATAGGGGGGAAGAGGTGTCCTTTAATGCTGAAAGCCCATTAGATAGAACGTAACCATTTTTTGATACAATATACAGTTCACACGCTTTCCTTTAACTCCTCTGTCACTTGATGTCATTTTGAATTGTAAGAACTGCAAAATTATTTATTGGATAAAGTCACAGTTTTCTGTATACAACCTGACCACACAATAGCTTGAGACAGACTGAGACCGAAACAAAGCAAATATACCCCACGCTACCAAAAACAAGTGCAATATGAAATGTGCATGGTATGGCATTTGAGATCTTTTTACTATTTTATTTTCTATTTTTTTCACTTACTATTAATTAATGTATTATTTGCCTGGTCCGTTAAATGCAAAATCCAGTATCTCAGGGTCCATTGAATCGAGGGATTACTGTATATATATTATTTTTTAGGGCAATATGCAAGATAAGGATTAGAAGGGGTGATTAGAGTATGACTAAACCATGATGGAAGAATGGAAGCTGCCACTTTTAGTATGATTTGGAGATGTTGTTAGTTAAGATATATCAAAAGAGGTGGGAAGTCATTTTGTGTAAGTCACTTTGATGATGTGCACAGGACAAAAATTTTATGATTAAAACTCCCAAAATGGATTTCAAGTACAGTGCATGTATGATTAAAGCACTGATGTTTGAATATAATGAATTTGCCAACTTTGAAATTACTGTGTTTAGGGAAGAATTAGATACTGTAAGAGAGATCAAGTAACTGGGAGAAATGATTGATAAGAATGGAACTGGAAAAGTAAAAAAATGAGACCTCAGTAATGCAAAAAAAAGTTAGAAGGGCCTTACGTGAAAGTGACGAAGCAGCATGCAGCTTGTGCAAGAAACCTCATTAACTTAAAATGTCTCATGCTCTTCTTCATGGGTATATAAGCTTATTCATCATGGGCTTGGTAGAATATAAGAGAAGTAGAGACGAATAACCTGTTTTGTATTTTAAGAAATATGGTTAAAGATAAAGAAGAAAAGGAGGATGTGTAGGATGAGTATATAGTGATGCTGACCATTTTCATGCAGAAGTATTTTTACTCCTACCTATCACTCAGTCTACTCCTGTTCACCTTTCCCTGCCAGTGTGGGTTACGGTTGTTCCTTAAAGACTAGTTAATCTTAGCTTCTGTAATTAAAGTTTATTAGATCTCCAGTCCTGACTCCATAAGATGAAGTTAACTTTAATACCCTTAATTGTGCTTGTGTATAAAGTTGATGGTAGTGCTACCATGACTAATTCAGCAGCTACTTTATGGACTTAGACATCATTGTAGGTAATTTGTTTTTAACAGAAGAATGGTTGAGCTTGTGGCAGCAGTTTTTATTTAGTGAAAGTATTGAAACACAGTTTGTGTGTGTGATGAAAAGGAATTATTAAACTCACATCCTTGTGGGTTTTTCATGGTATGGCCCAAGCACTTAAAAATATTAACTTTTGATTTGGAGCCTTTATTTGCATCTCTTCCTAAGTTAGCTTCATGCCACCTCATTTTGCTTGTTTGGGTTATAGTAATTCATTAACTTAGCAACTCAAGACATTAAAAATGCTTACCTTATATACCTGTTTATTAGCTTTTATCCCAAACATGAGGTCAGACAAGCAAAAGAGGTAATTTTTTTTTTTCACAAAGCTTAAAAAAGGACTAGACATATTTGAATGTAATGTCCAAGGCCTTAAAGCTGAAGTACAAGATACTTCGACACCTATTTTCCTCTTCATTTGTTTATCTGGTGAATAAGAACTGGGAAAGAAATTCAATTATTGAGATGATAGTGATATAGTTAACTGGGAACTTTCAAAGTAGATGATTCTAGTTAAAGATTATTTTCTTGTCTTTGTTATTGCCAGGAGAGGAGTACATATCAGGCTAATCACAGATATGTCTGCTGTAAAAAAGTATTTGGTTTTCCAGAAGTCATATGGAATTAGTTCTTACAGTAACCATAACAGTTACTTTGGTAATGTTGGTTGTGTTCATACATCAGAAGGATGTTCCTGTTAACATTCCAGTTCATTCAAATTCACTGAGTTTTTTATCTTCCCTTTGGGAGAAAAACTGTTTTCTTATAGGTACCTTTTGGTCTTTCCATAGGTTCATTGGCCTTCACCAGAATGAGGCAAATAATGGGTCATCTTCAGAAGAGAGGTATTCAGCTCCATCTCTGGAGGATTTGGTTATTCTCCTTTCTGAAGCCAAGAAAAAGTGTTTATGACTGCAACCCCAAAAAATATAATTGGTAGGTTAATGCTTTTTTTTATGCATACTAAGTTTAGTATGCTACCATAAGCTGCTGCACTTTTGCTATGGTTAAGGAAATAGTTAGGATTGGTGCTAAAATCTAGGGTCTGTTGGTTGGGTAATTGTAACTCTTTTTTCTGATCAAGATTCTCTTCTTTGTTAGCCTTTCTTTGTGTTTTGAGTTCTTTTTGGATTGATCTGTTAAACAAGATTTAGAAAATCCTTAAATTCCTGCTTAGGCACTTCATAAAGGACATAAAGGCAAGATGGCATGCTTCCCTGAATGTCCGCGCGTGCATTATTAAAATGCATGTAGTACCCCCGATTGGTTTGACTTCTCAAGAGTTTCTTTGTGGATTTATATTCTTGTCTAAGAGGTCTTTTTATTGGCCCAGCAATCACACAAGCATTCAGTTGATTGTCATTTACTTTTTCACTAGAGTAATGAAAGAAGGCCATGATTTTCTTTAAGTGGTTAATTTATGACTTACTAGCAAAGTCTGTACTTCTTCCCCTGAGGAAGTGTAACTAATTATAAATTATAAAGATTTTGTGTGTATCCCTCTCATTCAATATATTTCATCTTTCCGTTTATTTATCTGTACGTAGTATACCATTTTCCACATTTTATTGATGTATCCTGTCCAGAATTTGTTCCAAAGGCCTTGGTGATGGTACATTTCACGTTCCTCCATATGTGCTCCCCTATTACACGCACACTGTCATTCTTTCCTTCTGCCCCATTTTTTGTGTCACCTGCGTAACGTGGTAGACACATAATAGTACTTTTATCTGTTATACTGTAGTCCATTGTTTCACATCCAGGAGTTATGTTGTTTGTGATGGTGGAGTCACAGTATTTGTAAATATTTAGCTGTAATTCTTTGTTTCAGCATTTGATTCAAATTAGGCACAGTTTAGTTAATCATCACATGCAGATACTCATACCCCTGTTTGCCCTTGGGACCACCCATGGGGATTAATTAACAAATTTCATTCACATCTGCCAGCATGAGACGTCATTACCTCACCCGGCCTGGGCCACAAAGCCATCTGGCTCACCCCATCCCCCACACCAGCGGCTGCAGGTGACACACGTGTTCCATGGAACACCTTTATTTTTTTATTTAACTAGTCTACTCCCTTTTACTTCAGTCATATACATTTCTTGTAATTCTTAATACAGCCATTCCTCTTGCAAGCCTTCTAGAGCCACCTTAGCACACCATTCCATAATTTATAAACTATTCTTTTGTTAAGACATACACATGTTTTCCTTAAGGTTATTCTCTTTTCACTATACTAACATATTCCCCTCTTAAAAATCCCTCTTGCTTGCATTGAGCTAACCAGCCTTCTGTTCCAGATCCATATTTTGACTTGGATATGACAGAGTAGGCAGCACCACTCATTGTAACAAATCTCCTCACATCTGTTGAGTGATACTTTTACTCTTCATTAGCTGTAGTGTACCTGCAGCAATTTCAGCAATTTTGTCTACCAATTAACATTATATTATTGGAATTTTTCCACCATTTCTACTGATTGTACTATCCATATAAGTAAAATTTTTACCACTTCATCCCATGTCTATTTCAGTGCAATTCACATTTTCACTGGAATTGATTGACACTCATTGTCTTGTAAATAATTTGAGCTAAAAGAGTAATTTTCTGCAGTGTGAAATGGTTATGCAATATTGGAGATTTTTTTTAATGTTTCTTATTAGCATCTTTGTCTCTGTTCCAGCAAGATTGTGAGTACGACAGCGTTGACATTCGTAGCAAATTGGGAGTAGCAGAAATGAGAAAACATGGGGTATTCTGTGGACAGCTTCTTCCATCAGTCATTACATCTGAGGGCAACAGTCTGCGAATAGAATTTAATTCAGATAACTCTGTACAGAAAAGTGGCTTTGCTGCTGTGTTCTTCACAGGTATGTATGCTCCAAACTGATTGTTTCCAGAACAGGCTTTACTTTTCACTGTTAGATTGAATTATTTTGTGTTTATTTTAGTTTTGAAATAACATATATAGATGATACGATTTGGACAGAAAAACTTTCATTAGGATTTCCACATCATGAAAAATATATATGGAAAACACACAGCATATGTGCAATCCTGTGTGCAAATAAGGCTCTTTTCTTTGTTCCTGACACTTTCTCAGAGTCAGGAGAAGCAGTTAGTTACAGAAAGAATTATCAGTAATTAATCTTTTGGACAGACAAGAAAGAATGCTACCCATATATTTCGAGCATGTTGAAGATGGGAGGTGGGGGGCACTGGAAATCCTTTCCTCCTGGTTTATTACTTTTCAAGCATAGGAATAGGAAGGAGCTAAGATAGGATTTTGCCTGGATGACTTGGTGTGTTCTTGTTGCTTCCTTCCAAGTGCTGGAAGCAGCAGACAAGTATAGAATTTCTTTTGTTTATTGTTATGATTACTTTTTTCATACTTAAAGCCATTTCCAGTGTTAGTGAGGTAGCAGTAGGAACTAGTGAAGAAAGGCCACATCCACCTATTATTATTATTATTAGTAGTAGTAGTAGTAGTAATTGTAGTAGTATTAATATTATTATTGATATTGTTATTAGTAGTAGTAGTATTACTATTGGTATTATTATTTGTATTATTATTGGTATGACATATTTTATAACTTAGGAGCAAGACAGTTGTTTGAAAATGAGACCAATTTTTTATTTCTTCCTAACACCACCTTCCTAAGGAGGAAGAAGCAGTTAGGTAATTTTTTTTTCCCCACCTTTTCTCTGCGGCATTAGGAACAGATGATTGAGTCCCTGAGCAAAAATTTACCCCGTTCCTTCCTTTGTTCCTACTTTTGGAAAGAAATATACAGATAAAGAGGATTTCCAATCTCCCAGTCCCACCCATCTTAGTTGCCTCCTATCCCCAGGGGTAACATTATTGATATTTTTTTCATACTTGTTCACTGCCATATTAACAAGGTATTATGAAAGAATTCTACCTTTGTAATTCTTGGGTATCATAGAAGGCGACTAAAAGGGGCAGGAGGGACATTGTGGGAACCCTTCCCTCCTTGAATTGTAATTTCAGTTTCTAAAAGTTTGAAGAGAAAAAGGAGCCAGGTTAGGTGTGCTCATCCTCCTTGAAGGCTCTATCCTGGCCATAAAACAGCTTAAGTTAGAAATAAGAACTGTTTCCCCAAAATTAAATGGAAAAATAGAGCTGAACTGCAGAGAACAGATGAAGAAATGTAATTTACATCACTTTTGTAAAGAAATGCACTTTTTATTAATTTCATTGCCC
Source organism: Panulirus argus (assembly GCA_038088735.1). NCBI lineage: Eukaryota > Metazoa > Arthropoda > Malacostraca > Decapoda > Palinuridae > Panulirus > Panulirus argus. The sequence continues at coordinate 6,764 of JAYMFT010154524.1, forward strand.
AGATCTTTTCACTCTATGGGGAAACCCTTGTAGCAACACTGAATTTCCCAGTATTGCCCCACAAAGTGTCACCTTGCTGATGGTGGCAGATCATGGTGTGTAACCTCACCAGATCTATTAATTCCCAGAGAAATGAGCTTGATGGTCCAACCTACAATTGCATCTGTTGTGTCAGGGTCACTAGTTTAGCAGGTGCACTTGTTGGTCCTCTTATACTCTGAAACCAAAATCAAGACAAAAAACACTGAAGTGCAAACAGATTAAGTTAAGTGTGAATAGAAAAATCATAATGGTCAGTTTCTCTTAATTTACCTTGATGAAAATTCTCAACAACAGCAAACAAGGTGAGTCGGGTAAATTTTGCTGTGATGGAGATTCTTTAAACCTAACTCTTCGTGTTTCCAGATATTGGAGTTCTTGGATGGTTTCTTTATGAAACGCCCATAAACTTTTTGAAGTTTGGCATTATCTATGATCTTGAAATGATGGGGCAACAGATTCATTACTGTACTATAAAAGGTTTATATGATTTTGACATGAGCTTTACAGGAGTTTACAGGAAGAGCAAGCAACAGCCTGTTTTGAAATAGATTCATAGATGATTTTAAGAATATCACCTGCTAGAAAGGACATTAATGATATGTTAATGATATGCTAGAGAGAGTTTCACTTCAGGCCTGCAGATACATACCTGGGCCACTGAAATGAATGCTGTATAACACAGCCAAGTTGCTATTAAAATGCTACTATGTTTTTATGCCTCTTTGCAAGCAAAAGAGATAAGCTTAAACATAGTAAAAGTGTCTGAGAACCCAGTTAGTTAGTTTATTGGGATTGTCCTCATTTTATTTCAGTGTGATGGTTAATGTGTTTAAGCATCTCTCTTTTTTTTTTTTTCTTTTTTATCCATTTTTAATGAAATTTTATTAAAGTTGGAAAATGGTAGTTCTTGATGGAAACTCAAAAGTGGAGCATATGAATGGAATTTGGAATGATTTTAGTAATCAGAATGGATAATTATATATAGTGTTTATAGTGATGTTCAAAGCTGTAGATATGAGAGAATATACAATGACTAGCTGTGTTGTGTGATAGGACTAGATTATATTAGCTTATTGTTTTAGATATGGTATATTCAGAAAGTAGCATGCATATTCATTTTAATGAATGAATTTCAAGTTGATTGTTTAAATACTTTGTTTATCAGTAAACTTAACAGATGATAGAACATAATGGAAGGTATCACTGATATTCTTAATTTGATTTTCTTCTAACCAGATAAAGATGAATGTGCTACTGATAATGGTGGCTGCCAACATATCTGTAAAAACACCATTGGCTCGTATGTGTGTTCATGCTCAAATGGCTACACTCTCCATGAGAATGGCCATGATTGCAAGGAAGGAGGATGTAAACATGAAATAACTGCTCCAGTTGGAGAAATCTTCAGTCCAAACTATCCAGACTACTACCCTAGTCGGAAAGACTGTGTATGGCAGTTTACTACCACTCCAGGACATAGAATCAAACTGGTTAGATATAAGTCTTTACTTAGTTTTGCATCATAGGTTCTGAAATGTTTTTTAGTAATGAATAGTGGTCATTAAAAGTCAACCTGCTTAAATGTTGAAGTAAATTCGGAAAGAGTTGTTTCAGTTTATTTATCATCTATTTCTACTCTTATCCAGCTCTTAAAGATGCTATTTTTAAGCAAAATAATGTTTCTATACATAACATAGCAAATGATTTGCTTCAGAAGTTAAGCTTTCTTAACCTTGGAATCAAGCCTTCATATAATAGGTTGTACATATTTATAAGCTTAGCTTTTGATAATAAATCATATTACTAGTAAAAAGTTATATGGTTTGTTGACATCACAGTAAAGGAGTTACGAACTATGCAAAAGGAATGTGGGAAGATTTCATAAATGCTTTACAAACAGAACTGAGGGATTGAAACAAGAATTATCCTGAAATACTAAAAGAGCTTGAACATAAAGAAGATGAGAAAGGTGTATGTATAAAAAGAATGGTTCCAGGTGAACTCAAGACTATCATTTCTGCAGTGTATGTGGTGGCTGAGAAAAGGTGTTCTCAGACAAGTGATGAGCACTACACACTAGCCCTGCCATGTGAAAGAATCTCGTTATAGTTGCTTGGCAGTTTATTTTTCTCTCTGCCAAATTTGTCGTATTATGTTGTGATATTAGTAAGGAACATTATGTAGTAGTAGTCTGCAGGAGCTTTAGTTAAGAGCTTCTAAAAGCACTGCGCTAGAGTTGTCCTCTGCGAGTGGCATGTTAAGGATGAGGCACTAGAGGCTAAGAAGCAGTAGTGATCACCAGTTATGGAGACTCTTTTGCAATGGCCACCCTCTTAGGGGAGTTCATGAAGGGAACAGGCATCAGAGACATAGATAGATGTAATACTCTTTGCAATGCATACATCTAACAACTCAAATTTTGTGTGTGGCACATGATAATCTATCTATATCTCTGATGCCCATTCCTTTAGGGAACTCTCTTGAGGGTGTGACCACAGCAAATGTCTCCATAACTGGTGAACTTCAGTGCTGCCTTCTAACTTTTAGTGCCTCAACCTTAATAGGCTACTGGAAGAGGGCAACTCTAGTGCACTGTTTTCAGAGGCTCCTACCTAATGTTCTCAGTGGCCACTACTTGTAACTACTATCCATAAATTTTTTATTACTGTGAGGAGAGAGAGAGAGAGAGAGGAAAGATAAACCTACTGAATTGCATCAGTACTATGATAATCTAAAACTGAGAAAATGTAACTCTCTAGCCACACCATTATGGAGATATAAACTGCTTCTGAATAATTGAATTTACATGACTGGAAAATTTGCTGATGAATTAAACACATCCTTAACAAAGCTCGGAAATGTCACTTAAATTAGTGGTAAAAAAAGTAATTTTTCATCCAAATAAGGCAAACAAACTAATAATAATTTAAGATTTTTTTTTTTAGATTTAATATGATCTCACCTTTGACTTGAGTGATTTTGGAATGAATATCTAAAAATGTAAAAATATAAATACCAAATCTGTGAAGTAAACACAGTGAAGAAGGTGATGATTTGATGCAGACCTTATCAGTGGCAAGACTCAAGCCCCAGAACAATAGACTTTTAAGACATATACCTGGCAATCCATTATTAAAACTGTATGAAACAAGGTATGCTGTAAGTCTGTTTGGTTCTTCAGTGGTCCAATAAATGATAATCTGAGTTTAGTTAAAACTGTATAAGTTTTAATGCTAGTCTGTTTGATTTTTCGCGAACCAATAGGTAATGAAACTAAATGATTTTAGTTCCATCTTCTCAATAAGTTACAACTACAAAATTTCTTAAGAGGATCATATTAAACAGAATCAGATAGTATGTCAGAGATGTACATAACTGTATAATAAATAAGTGAGAAATTATTACATCTATGATAGATAGTAGGAGCAGTTTAGATCACTTTTTACACTTCAAACATATTTCTCAGTATTCTGAGTTCCTGTAATGATTTTTACACACACACACAGTTGTTGACACATACTACTGCTGTTTGCAGCAGGTTCATATGATCAGTTTTCCAGAGCTTGTGGTGAACCCAAATAAATATTCAGCTTGAGGGATATATTAATGACATTTAACAGTGTCCTGTAAAATATATCTGAAAAGGAATTAAGTGCAAGTGTAGCTTTTCATTACAGGTATTTGATGAGTTTGAGATGGAGCCTCACCAAGAGTGTACATATGACCACATAGCACTTTATGATGGCACTACCTCAGAGTCAGGCTTTCTTGGCCGATACTGTGGAGCTAAGGTGCCACACCCTATTGTAGCTTTCAACAATCAGATGTTTATGGTGTTCAAGTCAGATTCTTCTGTTCAGCGGAAAGGATTCCGAGCAAGACATACCACAGGTGAGGATGGAAATTCTCACCGTAAATGTTGAACATAGTCCTTGAATTGTGCAGCGGCCTTTTGTGATGGTAGTTAGTTCATAATGGTAGTGAGAGTGTTGTGCCTACTTCAGGGAACTGCAGGATATAGTGAACTTTAGGTAGAAGTGGAAAACAGAGAAGGGAATGTAATTCAAGTAAGATCAAAAGGGTTTGGGTTTAAGGAAGGGGAATTAAATCGTGAAAAATGGTAAAACAAGTTCAGCGGGTGTACTTTTGTAAGTGTTTGATTTTTACCTTAGTTTGAAGGAATGTTGAAAGCCAGGTTAATCATTATTACTGATGAAAGATATTTTTTATTCCATTTTTTCCCTTTTTATCTTTGATTGGGTTTATCGGGACCATTAAACATCACAAAAATACTGTTCGTTAAAATAATACAGTAATAGAAAAGTAATGCCGTAATCTGATATCTTTAACTCATTATAGAGTGGATCTACTGTATACAGACTTATTTCATTCATGTATATTTATATGGAGTTCTAGCAAAGCAAATGTATTGTCCTCCACACCAGTAGTTCTCTGCTTTCATTTGCATTTTTCACTCAAGCCTGATGAAAGGCATTACAGCACAACTCATTGGATAGTTCAAAACATGTACACATTTATTACATGTACTTAATATGTGCATATATTCATATTTCCTATGAACTAAATTTCATAATCACTGAGAGAGATTGATGTCCTTTAGGCTGCTATCTTGTAGTGCACCTCACTATTTTTACAACCTGGGCATAGCAATAGGAGCCACACAGTCTTCTTTCTTGACTGGGAACAGTCTTTATGATGAATCAACCAGTAGCTATTTCCTCTAACATAAGAGAAAGATTTCTTGTTTACATAATGATTAGCTTGTTGTTAGATGACTTCCTTTATAGATATGGTAGTGACATTACATTTCATATTAGTGGCACATAAAGAAGACCCATTAACTTTTGATGAGCCACTCTTCATAAAGTAGTTCTAAACATTGGCAGCATATTTTAGGATTGTTTTACCAACCACAGCTTGGATGCCTTTAAACTGTGTTTTACTAAGACCAGCTCTCTGGTGTCACCATTATCATAATTGAGTTAAACTCACACTGGATTATGACAAGTCTCAAGTTGTCATGCTGTTTTCATGAGGATACATCTAAGTGAAGTTTTATCTTTTTTCTCTTGTCAAAGACCCAGAATGTCACATACCAGAAAGTGGAAGACAAATTTTTTTGTAAATCTGGCACCAGACTGTTTCCTGAGTTACATGGCATTATCACCAATAAGTTGGCCTGTTGTGTTTTGTAAATATGATACTACTTATGAGAAATTAATTGATTACCTTTAGTTGCGTTAAGAAGATGGGTCCAGAAAAATTCTCATTAATATATGGGGTGCTCCAAGCAAGAAATAGAGAAAAAAAAATAAGAATGCCAGAGATGCATTTAAAGTTTAGCAGTTTTTTATAATGAACTAATTGAGGCTTTTTTATGACATTCTTTTAATGAGGGTATAAAGAAAAAATTCAGTTGGTAAGTTTTTTGTGAAAAATGCACGTTGTCAAAGGAGGATGCTTCAAAAAATTTACATATAAAACTAAAAATTTCTAGTCACTCGTGTAAAATATCAAATTATGTATGTATGTGATTATTATATTTTGATAAAATTGAAATGTTATGATTAGTTTCATATCTAATGGTGTATAAAATTGAAATGTTATGATTAGTTTCATATCTAATGGTGTTTGGAAATTACTATTTACAGTTGCATTGTATGCAATGTTGGTGAGGTGAATGTCATAATGTGATTGGTGAGCAATAAATGTCTCAACAGGCAGTGAGTTGCCAGAAAGTGCTAACCATTTTGCTTTGTGTGTGGTGTCTAGACTACCTTCTGTCTTGATGATGATGTTTATTTCTTACCCATGGTCAGCCCTTCCACTCCACTTCGGCAATAAGGCAAAATTGTCATTCTTGCTGTTGAAAAACCAGCAACATGTTTGTTATAACGAGATGTCTCATTCTTCTGCTCAAAAGAGGGAAGTGTGAAGATGATAATCATATAATAAACACATTTTCAGTTGCTTGTTGCTTGTCTGGTTCTCACCTGGAGCACCTCATATAACTTTAGTTGGGAGACAACAGAATGGTAAGAAGCCAACTGAAATCTTATGCAAAGGTGAAGCTCTGTATTGCATAACTAAACATTATGGACTCAGGTAGCAAACTAGTTTGCAGCAAATGTTGTCAGTTATTCACCATTTATGTGATCCCTTTTGATGACATTAAATGTAAATAGGCATTAGATTTATTTTTTTTTATGCAAACGTGAATATTCTTGTTACCAAAAGTAAATTTTAAAGAAACTTTTTATTGTTTCACCTGTCATCATTTTATATTGACGGTTATGTAATGTACTTATACCTGTTTGGCCGTTAATAACAAGTATATGCATTAGAACTAGATACATGATCTTTCTTGACTTTATGCCCTACTTGTCATATTAGTGATCTGAATTAGTCTTGTATTTCTTTCTAAACACAGAGTTTTGTAATAATTAACCAAAACAAAGGCATTTGGGCTCTTCATGTCAGGTACTAAATATTAACATATTCAGCTACTGTGGGTATATAAAGTTATGCTATGATCTGCTTCTTAGGTGCATACATTCAAAACTTAGAAGTTTCTGTGTTCCAGTTTGTGGTGGTGGTCTAAAGGCAACAAGAACCGTCAGGCACATGTATTCACATGCCAAGTATGGAGATCAGAACTATGATAACAAAGAAGATTGTGATTGGATCATACAGGCTTCACCAGGAGAAAATGTGCATCTTACTTTTCTAACTTTTGAACTTGAGGATGAACATGATTGTGGATATGATTATGTTGAGGTGTTCTCAGGGTACAGCGACTCAGGACCCTCTTATGGGAAATTCTGTGGAAATACTGTAAGTACTTACAAAGATAGTTTAGCTTCACACATTTTTATTTTCCACTCTGATGGGACATCATTATGGTATTTCTTTTTTGTTTTTTCCTATTCAGGGAACAAAGTGAGGGAGGGAAGCCAAAAGAGGGGAGCTTGGAGATGAGACCCTAATGCCATACCCTGTCAAAAGCCTTAGATATGTCAAGAGCAACTACATATGACCCCCCAAAATTTTTCAGGGATGATGACCAGACATTAGTGAGATAGGAACAAATATCACCAGTGGATCTCGCCTTATGGAAGACATACTGCTGATCAGATAGAAGACTGTGATTTTTGAGGTGTTTAAGGATATTGAGTTGAGGAGGGATTCAAAGACTTTGGAAATGGTAGAAGTCAAAGCAACAGGACAATAGTTAGAGGGGTCAGAATGGTCACTCTTCTGAGGGATGAGATATATCAAAGCATGTTTCCAAGGAGAAAGAAAAGTTTTGGTTTTTAAACAGAAACAGAATAGACGAGCAAGCACAGGTGCAAGTTCAGAGACACACTCTTTCAGTACACATGGATGGATGCCATCAGGACCATAAACCTTGCTTGTGGCCAGAGAAAGAAGCACTTTTCGGACACTCTGAAAAGAGATTACGGGAAGAGTCATAGGATTAGTAAGAGGGGGCTTGGACACGAGGGTAGACTGTAAATGGCAACACCAGTCTGAATAGCCATGTAGACACATGACATAAGACAGGTGTCAAACAGCATAACTAAATAGGATGCTTTTCTTAGTCTTGGGAGTAAATTGGGATCTTAGGTCCAACTGCCATGATGCTTCTTTTGAAAAGTTTAGAAAGGGGTTCTGAAGTAATTATGAATATATCCTTATGATTAAGCAACCTCAGGGATCCTACATCTTCAAGGCTACACTCCTCATAGAAGCAGGCAAATATAGGACTCATCTAGGGCAAGAAGGTCCTTAAAGTGATTTTTTTTTCCTTCTTTTTTTTTTTTACATCCTTGCCAGTGATATTTGAGAATTTATGTGTACAAGAGTTCATAAAGGGAATTTTGCTTAGACTGTGAATGGTTTCAGATTGGATATAGCAAGGAGTTAGTTATACATACCTGAAACTAAGCACTGCCATTTTCTCAGCTGTGTTAGCACAAAAAGTTTAATGATAGGTGTATAAAGAATTCTGAGAAGCAAGACATGAACATTCTGTACTTTTAAAATGCAAATTTCATTTAGGTGTTTCATGAGAAAATTTTGTGGCTTTACAGTGATTTACAGTGATGAAATATATTAACTTGAAACTGTACATTGTTAAATTAAGTACTAAAGTTAACTTCTTCCACAGATTCCGCAAGAAATTGTGTCAATAAATGATGCCCTCCTTGTGAGATTTCGCACAGATGACACAATAAACACAAAAGGATTTTCTGCTGCCTATGTTGCAATTCCTGAAGATAGTTTGGCAGAAAATAGCACTGGTGATAATAACAGCTTTAGCTACAGCTTCTCCAGAGGGTACTAGCAAAGTCTCAGTCTGTAACGTGATCGCCAGTTATGAGCCTTAACTCTGCTTTCCTTTCGCTCGCTTTGTTGTTCAAACTGCTGAGTATAAGCTTTATTGAAGTGCTGTATATGAGCTATAGATTCTTTTTTTAAATATTTACTTGAAATCCATGTTGAGTAGAATTTTTACTCCATTTTGGATTACCTTTATCAAACATTTCAAAGAGTTGTGATCATAATAACTGGACACGTTACAGTATATGTATAAAACCATCCACTGTGTCTGTCTCCTTTACTCTTTCTCTAACTTACTCTGTATCTTCTTGTCTCTGCAATCTGGAGAACACCCTCTCAGTTGTTGTCATCTCTCAGTTTGATGTCTATAGATTGTAGATAAGCAACAATAGTTTAATACTGTACTGTGTACAATATTATGTTCTTGATCATGCCAATACAGTATATGGCTGTGTCAGATTTGTAGTCAAATAATATGATATAAGTTTGGGGACAAGTACCTCATGGTGAGTACTTACAGAGAGACACTTCTTGTCATATACTTTTGGTCAGACCATGTTAATTCATAGGGATTTAATATTACATCAGGTTATTAACTTCACATTTGTTATTTTGTATGAAATTTAACCTTTCCTCATTAGTAGCAGACATTGAAAGTAAAAATACTATTGGAGTGAAACTGTTGCATATTTCTTGTTAATATAATAAAAGGTCTCAGTGAAGGGTTTGACATGTTACTGCAATGGGGTATACGGATTTTAAATATTAAATATACCTCACTTCTACAGAAAGATATTCTGTCTTGTTACTTCCCTAGTACATTTGAAGACAGTGGTGCCATTAAATCTGTCCTGAGTCCTAGAGCAACTGTATTTAGTTTCTGACTAAGAAAATCAGTAAGTGAATCCATATTTGACTGGAGTCAGCACTTTATTTTTCACTCTTCCTGAAAACCTTATTGTGGAAATCTGAATATATTGATTTATGTGTATGCATGAAACATTGCTCCTAGCACTGTATGCAGAGAAGTATAGGGACCACATTTTTGGGAAATTGCCTGCATGGTGCACTCTGTAAACAGTGAATAGATATCATGATGGATATATGTAGGCACACACTGCTGTAGAAAATCTGAATTATTTAGGCCAACTTTATTGTGTTACATGCTGCTGTTAGGAGCAAGGTTTCATCATTATATTTGACCCATCTAAATGTGGTTTGTAATTAGGCAGATTTCTTTTTTTATTTCTTTATTGCTTATATTTTATTTACTGAATTGTCAGTGGCCAAAGCAAATTTGAGGCATCATCTTCCATTTTTAAAGAGGTCTTAGAATCAGCGAATACTTAATGATATGAGTTTCATGTCATCATTTTTACCCAGGGATCTTTTGATTGGTGCTTCCCATACACAAGATCAGGTGAAAAATGGCCAGTCAGAGAACATTACATTCAATTTTTTGTAGTTTAGAATAGCACGCGTTTAAAATATGTATACATTGCTAGGATCATAAAAAAAATTTGAAATATTTGTAACATTACTTTTTATAAGTTATTATAGAACAGAACTGTTAAGAACTGAAATAACTACACATTATCATTCAAGTGCAAAGCAAGTGGCAAAATTCTTCCCATACTTTTTTTTTTTATACACACCCACCACGTACCTTTAGCATTTTAGCTAACCTTTGGTTAAGACCAAATGTCCAAATGTATGGTGCATTAGATTTATTATTCTATGTAATGAAAATCTTTAGAGAATTACATCTAGCAGGTAATAAAAGTTATGTGGTAAGATGTTAACTGTGATGAATCCAGGATTGCATTAAGCTCATATTTATTAACTATTATTCATTTCTTGCTCAAAGTCATTTCTTAATTTGTCATGTCTTAGTAGGAGAGGTTTAATATATATTATTGAAGCTGGAGCATTATCTGGACACGATAAAGTATGGTAAATTAAGATTTTTGAATAGCAAGCTAGATGTAATTCAAAATCTTTTAAGTATCTCTGACTTTAGTATCATTTGGTTTAGCAAGGTTTGTTTTCATAACCAAAAGGTTACTTTTAGCAATAAGATTACATACTTTGCAATGACACTGCCATCTGTATTAAAGAAACTTAAATAATCATTGTCATGCAAAATCTTCCTTGAATAATTAAACACTACTCTGGCTGATACAAAAGATTGATTACATGACACCTCTGCAGTTGGATACTGGTCTTATAATTATTTTTATTTGATAGTTATTTAAGACATGCGAAATGCCAACCTTACAGCTGCAGTGGTTCTTGCACAAGTTTTCTCGTTGTAATGAGTTTCAGCAAGACGAAAGTATTCTTTGCCAAATTTAAAATGTTATCCTTAATTATTGCCTGTTACTTCGTTTATTCATATTTTATTATTAATCATTTATTTTTAATCCATTTTTGAAGTATATAGCCATTTTTTGCAAATCTGTACCCCGAGTAATCCAGTGACATGTGTAATGTTCTGGATTAAAGCTTGGGCAGGGTTGAAAACAACATTCAGAGGACAGATCTGGTGGCAAGGGTAGGGAACAACTTTCATTGGGAGGGGATGCATTCAGTTGCTGTGCTTACAGATCTGAAGGCAAGGCATAGTGAACAGCAGTCAAGTTTGCCTTGGTTAATATGTATTGCTGATTTATGAAATTTGTAGGTCCTACAATTGTATTAGACTGTCAGAAAATGTGTTTTGAATTTGAAGAATGATTCAGTATTTGTTTTTCAAAGAATGCTTCCCAGAACGGTGTACACCAGTGGTAAGTCGAAAAAAATTTCAAAGGTAGGTAATGTGGTCTAGTCTGCTAGAGCTGAAGTGGGAATGACAATGAATATATATTTTTGTCATAGATCCATTGCACAAATATAAAATGTGCTAATTATCTTATCACTTGTAAATTAATGGGAGTCTTCTTGGTCTTAAAGCAAAATAATCATTTGCTTTATAAAAATCAGGATTGTGTTGAAGAATCATTGATAATTATTTGATGTTGAGAACAAGACTAAGCTAAGCTTTTTAGTCTTTCTTGGCTTTGAAAATTTCTAGCATTAGTTTTCTTGTGTTTCAAAGCAGGACAACAATGTGAGTTGCACATATGAACTTTTGCAGAGGACAATGGTTTTTGCACGTTGAGACTTGGCCTGCTTCTAAGAACACCACAAACACACATGCATACACACAGAGAATGGGAAACATCCCATGTGCCATTCATACCATTAGACAAAATAATTAGAGATTTTTCTGTGAATTTTAAAAGTCGACGATATATTTTTCATCCGTTCATTTGCTTAAGTTTTTTAGATGATGAGTTATTGGTCATTGGTTCATTAAAGTTTAAATGATATATGCCACTGGTGGACACACTGTACATCATTCTACCACTAATGGTCATCCCATGATTACAATTAATTGCAGTATGTGTAAAAGTGTAGCATATTGTATTGCATTATCATTTATGGTTTTTGTCCAAGAAAACATTGGAACGAAAACAAAAGAAGCACAGATCTTGTAGAGAGAAGTGCTGTATCACTAACAAGAAAACAGACCATTGACATTGAATATTTAACTTTATGTCATATAGATATTTGTGCATATATGTATTATACGTATTTGTATGCATATACATTTATGTAACTATCATACGATATGATTCTTCTTCTATGAATATGAAGGAGAATTTAGGGGGTTATTGTTATATCTTTATGTCATGTATTACCTTCAACAATCAGGAAAACATACCTAAGATATGCTTTTTGTAATGCATTACTATACTTCTGAACAGTATTAACCTTAAATTACTGCAAAGCATACCTGTATATGTTAGATAAAACTGTGCTGTCAAAAGCCATAGATACACAGCTGCTGCCTTACCCAGCTAACTTGTCAAACTTCCACTCCTTTGTACAGTATTTTTATACAGTAAGAATAGTCTTGCTATTGAGTACAGTCCTGTGTGTAATATGCATGAATCATTAATAGCGAAGCAAAACTGCAGATAAAGTTTTTGTCAAGTTTACAACGGAAATACTCTCCCCATCCATCAAGCTTGAACAACTGAATTTATATAGGATAATCATTTGTATTCTCTTTGCAGTTCAACAATTGTGAGGATTATTCATCATGTTGTATGGGTGAGTGGGAGTAAGGTCAACTGATGAGTAGTAAATAAGACTTGATTGTATATTATACATATAGTATAGGTAAATATGTGCTCATGAAAATTGGAAAATAAGTGAAAAAGGCTGAGTTGTGTAAATATGCCTGATGCTTAAATGACAATAGTTATTTTATTCAGATATATAAAAACCATGATGAAAGACAAAGTCCTCATTTTCTTCAATTTGCAGCTGAGAGGTTAGAGAACCATATATATTTTAAAGTGGGGAAAAAGGTCTAATTAATAAGAATATTCTAATTGCAATTCTTGGAGATCAGGAAGTGTGGGCTTATACTTTAAAAATAGTTTCATATCTTTGGCTGATTAAATATGAAACATACTAGAGATATACATAATCACTTTTAACATGTCACTACCAGTAAGGTCTGGTTTGTTACCTTGTATATTACTGTTATGACAACTGGGTTGACTATTGTAATCAGACCAAAATCTTTCAAGTCTTTGGATTTATACCTATCTATTTCTAATATTAAGTGAATTCAGCTCGTAAATCAGCTCTTGACTGAATTTTGATTACCTTTTCCACACACACACACACACACACACACATTCAGTGAAGATGGTGCTCTTAAGAAAGCTGAGTTACAGAGAGAGGCTAGAGGCCTTTATTTGTCCATATTGGAAGAGAGTAGAGTGAGGAATGACCTAATCATAACTGTCTAGTTGCTAAATCAGATTGATGATGCAGACAGTGCAGTTCTTCAAATGTTTAGGTGTAGAACATCCAGAGGACATAACATGAAATTAAGCATGAAATTTGTTGAAAATTATGTAAAGTAGTACCTTTATAGTCAGATTAATGGATGAATGGAATAAAATGAATATGTGGTAAATGCAAAAGCATACAGAAATTTAACATGATAGAGTGTGTGATTGAGGTGTAGTCCCATGAGTGTAAAAGTCCCTCACGGTACAGTACAAATTGATGATTAAATAAAGGGTGAGTGGGGAATTTGACAAAGTCCCCAGCCTGACACCACAAACCCACATCAGGAGAGTGCAATGGTTATAAATTATATACTTATGTTTGTATATTACTTTGGCTGTGTTGATACTGAACACTTCTTTAGAAATACGGAGGAATCAACATGAGGACACAAGATGTTAAGGGAGAATACAGTTCAAAGGACAAAAAGAAATATTCAGCAGTTAAAGAAGAGTGAATGAATGGATAAATTGACTGCAGAAAACATTGAGATAAAGCAATTATGCAATAGACTAGACAGGCCAACATTCACAAGCAAAATCATTACTTTTCCCTACATATATGCCTCATATATCTCTGTGCCAAGACCTGTCAAGCTCAGTTGGAGGATGTAGCAGTTTGAGTGAGTTTTAAGACTGATTAATTGAAAGAAAATGGATTACAGTTGCGACAAAAATCTTTTTGGTAAACTATGACATCTGCAGAAATTTAAAAATGGCCTTCATGTATTTGGTATTGTGTAAAGTACATGAAAAGACCTCTTTGTGCCAGATATCAAGAGACTGAAATATAGCCAAGTAATGACCAAAGAGAGAAAAGAATTTTATTAGTGACCTGTAACCTGAAAAGAATAGCCCAAAAAAGTATAGTGTGGAACATGTATAAAGACATTTTTAACCGTATTTTATGAACACTTTCTTAAATACAGCCTCAGACCCTTGCAGTATGTACATATCCCAAGCATTGTATGGGTTTTGTGGAAATGTATGTGTGCAGTGTTTTGTCTCAACAAAATGAGACTGTAACAGCTGCCCTGAATATATGTTTTTGGGTTGCTTCATCTTTTACCACATGAAGTCGTTTAAAAAGACCTGAATTATAAGAGCAAAATGAAAAAGTAATCAGGGCATTTTGAAATGAGGTACATGCCAACCAAGATTTGTCTTTTGTCTCAAAAATAAAAGCAATGATAAGTGTTGATGGTTGAAAAATAAGAAATATAGCAAAATAATATGCCTCCTCCCTTATACAGAAAGTTAGTGATGGATTCAGGTATGAGGCCCTATGGGTGTGCAAATAGCTGGACCATATTCTCTTGCTGTAGGAATGTTTCTGTGTGATTTTTTTCCTGGTTAGTGTAAGCAAGCAAGCAAGCTGCCTTGTTAGTTATTTTTTAGTAGCCTAAAAGGCTTGTACCATGTTTACCTCACTTTTCAACTACCAGAAATTTATTTGTTTCTCTGTTTGTAATAATTTTTTACATTATGGGGAGGGAGTTTTACATTCATTTGGCTTCACCTCTTTAACTTTTTCTGTCAGACAACTTCTTAGAATTTTGTATACTGTCAGCTTTCACAATGTCAACAATTAGCCTATACCATTCATCCACTGTTTTAATTCTTTAAAAGTATATCTTTACATCATTCTTAGATAGCTTATGGCCTCTGTTTTGCTTTCTGTCTACATCATTTGAGGAACAATTCTTTTTCTGCCTCTAGATTTTGTCCTGTGAGTGTGTGTGAGTGTACTCGGATGAGTACAAGGTAGCGCAAGGAACAAAGAACAGCCTTATTTGCATATATCTAATTTAGTTGTCATGTATATTGCAATACAAGAGCCCCTATCCACTACAAAGCCACGCAGACCATTTTATTGTTTTCCATGACCTCTTCATATGCCCATCTTCTTGTATGCCACATTGCTCTAAGTAGCTCTGTCCCATGCATACCTCTTGCCCTTCTGAATGTTCAGGCCTCTGTGACTTAGAGCCATTTTAATACCCTTTTCCATTTCCTTAGTTTCTTCACATTACTTGTTCCTTCCACATCTGACACATGTATCTTCTTGGTCAGTCTCTCTCTGCTCATCCATATATCCATACTATTTCAGATCATGTAGGTCATTTCTCCCAGTATACATACACCAGGACCTTGACTTGTAATGTTTTGAACTTTCATCTTTTCTGACTCGAGACATTTTGCAATTATGGTGTATTGTACAATTACACCACTGATTTTCTGGCAGCTAATGGTCCGGCACCTTTTTTAGTCTTGGCAGAATTACAAGAGGAAACTTGAAATTGCTGTGGCTGCCAGACTAGTTTACTGGGCAGCCACAGATGGCATTATGTGTAGTGCACTCACTTGGATTGTTTACACTGCACCTATTGGTAGTGATACTTCGATTTTGCGAGATTCTTAGCTTATTTTTGCTTAAATTTAACCCTAGCTATGGCTTCTAAGAGGGATGTGAGTGTCATTGATGGTGTCAAACATACACGCCAGTCCATATCGATCCAAGAGAAAAGTGAAATGTTGAAAAAACTGGACCATGGTGTTTCACTGCTTAAATTGTGTTACATCTATGGGACTGGTTCATCAATTGTTTATTATCTAAAGAAGCAGAGGAACAAAATATTGAGATTATATGCAGACAGTGATTCCAAGAAACAAATGAGCATTAGGAAAACTATGAAAGATGGTAAGAGTACTGAGCACGATCAAGTGATGATGGAATGGTTTTGGCATCGTCGGAGTGATGGAGTTGACTCATCAGGCAGCATGAAAGTGGACCAGACTCAGTTGTTCCATAAAGAACTTAACTCAGAACACGAGTGTGATTATAGTGAAGGATGGCTTCAGAGATTCAAGAAGCGTCATGAAATTTCCATGCAAAAAGTGTGTGGAGAAAAGCGGTGTGCAAACGACGAAGGAGCTGCCAAGTACATGGATGAATTTGCAAAGCTCATAGCTGACGAGCACCTCAGTCCTGAGCAGGAATACAATGCAGATGTAACTGCATTATATTTGTTTTATTTAAGTTTCTAGCAGTCCATGGTGCTTTAGAGACATGGGAAGTGTATAATTATTGGGTTGGAGGAGTATTGATGAGTTATTATTAAGTGACCATGGCTGGTTTGGCAAAACGGTTAAACAGGCAAGGCTTTGGAACCAAGGGTGCCAGAAAATCAGTGGTGTACCTTTATCAACTTGCAACTCAACTACTTTAAAGAATTTAAAGGAAAAAATATTTTAATGTGTAAAAGTCCTCTTTTATTAATAAAATGTGTTGGCATATTTTGAGGTACTCTTGGAATTATCATGTTCTTTTTAATATGACAGTAAAATGCTATTTGATTCATGACCCACCAACTGAAAACATATGTTTGTTTTCATTCTTACCCCATTATTTACTGCATCCAAACTAAGTATGAGCATTTTATTATGTATGAAAGAAACATTAAAGATACTCAGGGGAGTACAGGAAATAAGACTGTTACTCTAAAGGTTAATTTAGAGGTGCTTAAGAAGTTTGATTCTAGTCAAAAACTCATGATTATTGCCTAGTATTTTGATCTTACTCACTCTTTGTTACCTTTATATTTATAGTGTATTGAATCATCTTTTAAGTACAAAGTGTTGGGATATTTTAAGGCAGTTATGTACTTCTCATGCATACTTTCATGTTAGGACAAAATACCATTTTATTTATATCCTGCTAACTGGCAAAATATAAGTGGAATATGGATGACCTATCTATAAGGGTTTGATTGGGAAAATTTTTGTTCAGGAATGTACACCCCTTTACAACAAGTTTTAATTACTTGACTTAAAAACACAGTACAAGTGGCAATAGATAACAGCAAAGCATTTTACATTGTACTCAGCACATCCTCACAATATAGTTCACAACACTTTCCATAGTGACAAAAAGTGGTTGGCCTACTTCATAGCCGGCTACTGTGCCAGAGTTACTCAAATCCTTGAACTGTACAATGAGGTTCCCTAAGAGCAGGCCCTTCACCAGTCCTCATCAATCTCTTCATTTACACCCTTCCATTACATCCAACAAAACACATGAAAGTTCTCTTGCATGCAAATGACCTCTCAATCACTTTACAACACCCTAACACCACAGTAGCAACAACAAACATGCAGCACAACATAACAGTATTGGAACTATGGCTCATCCAGAACAGAATGTCTGCATCTACACAGAAGTGTTCAGTCTTTCTTTTAAGCCTGGCAGACACTAATTCAGCTCACACCTCCAGTCACTTTGATGGGACAATCAGTCCCACTGAATAAAACACCAACCATGCTGGGCATTACATAAAACACACACATGACATTCACTTCCCACACCAAAAACATTGACACAAAAGTGAAAAAAATAATGCCCACAGAACACTAACTGGCATTAGCTTAGGACAAGAAGATTAATATTTTTAGCATCCTCTTCATACAAATCATCCACTTCACTCCAGATTATGCTGCACCTGCTTGGTTTTCCACAAGTACAAAAGCAAAAATGACAAAACTGCAAATCACACAAAATTGAGTACTCGCCAATCTATGGATGGCAAACAGCCACATATATTCAGTATTTACAAATTAAATAAAGATCCTCCCAATTCAAATGTACCTCAACATGCCTAACATTCAGTTCTTTACAACGCACACAGACCACTTGGTAACAAACCACCAACCTCCAAGCAGAAATAAAAAGCCTACCTTTACCTCACACTAAAGCAGCCTCTGCTCACAAATCAACCCCCCAACCCCAGCAACAGGCTCTAAACAACTTCCTCCCTACTCATTCTTGAACACCATCCAACCAGACATGCATCCATCTGATATCTCTCTCCCCACTCCCCATACAAACACATTTCTCTTGTCTGTGCTGTTGATATTCATCCCTACATTATAGTACTTCAAACACAATGATTCAACACCTATATGCCCAAAATGCAAGAAGCACAATGAAGATGCTGAGCACAGTGCTCAGATGTCCTGCACATTACCCACAAGGATACCCACACAACATCCCAACCTAAGTTACATAAGAATGAGATGAAACCTTCTTTAGCATTCATGTGAAGAATTATCCAATTCAGAGTGTAATTAAAAGTTGAAATGTATGGTAATAATGAGAAGTTATGAGATTGGGCTCCATGAGTATGATTCTCCCAGTGTAATGCATACATAGGTAAACGCAAAAACTTTCGTATTTGTTTGCCTTTCCTACCATGGTGAGGTAGCAGTAGGAATGAACAACAGAGTTCTTACCTTGATGTAATTGTGTAAGCACAGGCATTCTTGAAAAACATAATGTGCAGGCATAGATAGGTAAGTCATTTTGTTATGTTTGTTTTTATGTTAATTCATTCCATAACCTGACATTACTGAATAAAAGTCAATGCAAGTATAGTACTGAACTATATAAATGAAAGAGAAAATAACTTCAAAAGTGCCTTTTGTGGAGAGATACAACTATATTCACAAGTTTCTTGATTAGTTCAACTCCAAAACTTTTGTTAAACACTTTTTTTTTTTTTTTTTTTTTTTTTTTTTTTTTTTTGAGACCCTGAAGGGATATGTTCCTTACATTTCCCCCCAGACACATTATAACTTATCATTTGGGATGCTGCTATACTCTATCCTAACTCATTTGCCTCACTAATAAATACATTTGAAATATAATGTTGCAAAATTAACTCAAAAACTGGTGGAATGAAACCCTTAGAATTTTGATAATACGTACAGACACTTTGTGATTTGTATTATAAACACTGGGCCCGTCAAATTTTGTTGCCAGATTTTCTTTTGTAAATTGTGTGTGCTGCTTCCTTTCCAAAAGAAGGAACTGAGAACGGGGCTACGTAAGGATTTTTTTTCCTCTAAGGCTCAATCCTCTGTTCTTGACACTACATCGCTAATGCGGGAAATGGTGAATATGTATGAAAAAAAAATCTTGAGCATGGGACCCAATTCTAAACACACAATCCATATATTTCTCATATACACCTTATAAACTTATATTTTTGTAAACCTTATTAATTTTTATTCATCACTTTCAGGAGAGAACTTCATCAGTTTATCCTCATGTTTCTTCACGACTTAGATAGTGGTCATTCCAGCACCATACTGTTCTGTAAGACGTTACACACTTTCATCTCTGTCAAATTTTTCCAGCAACTTGACTTTCTGTGCTACAGATAAACATAATGCTTCCTCTTTTTCTTATCACTGCTGTCCATAGGGGTATCAGCAGGCCATTTTGACATTTCCAAAAAAGGAACAGAGAAGGGGCCAAGTGAGGATTTTCCTTGTAAGGCTCAGTCCTCTGTTCTTAACGCTACCTCGCTAATGCGGGAAAAGGCGAATGTGTATGAAAAAAAAAAATATATATATATATATTGCGAGGAAGCACCAGGAAACAGACGAAGACCCATCCACTCATACACACACACACACACACACACACACACATATGTATCTGT
>JAYMFT010154525.1:0-12553 GCA_038088735.1 Panulirus argus
CTCTATATTTCAATTAGGGCCCGGCCTTGATGTGGACTTTTGTCCGTGACTGGAGCCTTCAACATAAAAAAAAAAGAGGCATCAGGGCATTTACTGTATATATTTCAGTCAGTCTTGCACCACTGGACTGACAACGAATTTTTCTACATGCCTGTCTTACTGTCTTGGACCTTCCTTAGGACCAGTTTTATCACACAGCTCATACAGGACCCCATGCTGTCCCTGGGTTTTATGCTCAAGCTTGTGCAACTTATTGGGTAATCAGTTCCTGCTGATGGGACATAACTGTCCACTTAAATCTGGTTGTAGATTCTTGACAACAGCCACCCAGGTTGGTACTACCGTCCTGACTGAGGAGCATTAAATTGGTGCCCAGAACCATCCCACTCTCTCCATGTCAGGATTGCTGGTCTTACTTCCTGTCTCATCAAAATGGGACTATGGGCTAGTCCTCCCATCTTACAAGCACCACACATCTAATCGTGCCTTGCTCATTATTATTACTCTTTTCACTTAAGTACTCTTGTCAATTCCTATCTGCTCTAACATTTGTAGTATCATGATGACAACGTCCGTCCAATCTGTGGCCCCTAGTCCCTGGCATCATGGGGTGCTAAGAATCTCCGGGTTTCAGCTTGACTCGTCCCTTTTTCATATCTAACTATAATCTCCACTAACTTTTCCAATTCAGAGGTGGTGTTAGTGCTTATATCAACATAAATGCACCTGTTGCACACCTCAAGGACCTTAAGTCTCCAAACTTTGATGTTATGTGGCTCAAAGTATGTCTCCCTACTATACCACACTTGTCCTCTGTTTCACCTACTGCTCACCTAATTCTACAAATTTTATATCCTTCTTCTATTATCTGAACTCCTGCCATGAGACTGTGACATTGTCTCACCCACAAGACAAGATCCTATACCTCTGGGATTTCAATGTTCACCATAGGGAATGGTTGAATTCCTCCCATACGGATGATGGAGGGATTGAAGCCCTCACATTCTCCATTCTCAATGATTTAAAGCAAATTATCTCCCACCCTACCCATATACCTGACCGATATGACCACACTCCTAATACTCTGGATTTGATTTTCACTCTAGTCCATCTCACTGTAAATACACAATCTCGCCCCCCAATTGGTTCATCTTATCAAACTCTCCTAAATGTATCTATTCTAACAGCACCTCCCCCTCCAACAACCCTTTCTGAGGCCATTCAGGCAAGGATCAGGCATATTGGGCATGAAAAAGCTTTCCTACCTCTGGCTCCCATTCAGCTTTTATCACTGCCTGTAATTGCTGCAAGCAAGTTATCCTTGAGGTGAAGCTTTCCTTTATTCAAAGGAAGTGCGATAACCTCTCCTTGTCATCCACAGATAGGTCTTTCTGGTCCCTAGCTAAGGTCATCTTTAACAACCTCTGTCACTCCACCTTTCCTTCACTTTTCCATCCTGATGGTACTATAGCTGTCTCTTCTGTTGACAAAGCAACTCTCTTTGATTCCCATTTCTCCTCTAACTCCACCGTGGATGACTCTAACATTCCCTCACCCCCTGATGCTCTTCTTACTAATCCTATGACTCTTCCTGTAATCTCTTTTCCGACTGTTCGAAAAGCTCTTATTTCTTTGGACACAAGCAAGGCTTATGGTCCTGATGGCATCCGTTCTTGTGTATTGAGAGTGTGCCTCTGAACTTGCACCTCTGCTTGCTCGTCTATTCCATTTCTGTTTAAAAACCAAAACTTTTCCTTCTCCTTGGAAACATGCTATGATACATTCCATCCATAAGAAGGGTGACCATTCTGACTTTTCTAACTATCGTCCTGTCACTTCGACATCTACCATTTCCAAAGTCTTTGAATCCCTCCGCAACTCCCATATCCTTAGACACCTCGAAAATCGCAGTCTTCTCTCTGATCACCAGTATGGCTTCGATAAGGCGAGATCCACTTGTGATATTCTTTCCTATCTTACTAATATCTGGTCATCATCCCTAAAAGATTTTGGGGAGTCATATGTAGTTGCACTTGACATAGCTAAGGCTTTTGACAGGGTGTGGCATCAGGGGGTCATCTCTAAACTCCCCTCTTTTGGCTACCCTCCCTCTATTTGCTCCCTAATATCTAGCTTCCTCTCTGGCCGATCTGTGTGTGTGGTTGTTGATGGATCAGCCTTTCCCTTTTTCTCCATCAACAGCAGTGTCCTTCAAGGATCTGTCCTGTCCTGAACACTTTTTCTCCTTTTTTTCAACGAGTTTCTCTCTTCCACAAATAATCCAATCCACTCATACGCTGATGACTCAACCCTGCATTCGTCTCCATCCTTCAATTCTGCTCCCTCTTCTCTCACTTGATCTGCATCTTGCCTTGACACAGCTTCCATGGTAAACTCAGACTTGGACAGAATATCTCAGTGGGGTACACAAAATCTAGTTGTTTAATGCCTCCAAGACCCAATTTCTACCTATCTCTCTGTCGAAAACTCCTCACAACTCTCATATCTCCTTTGACTGTTCTGTAATTCCACCTCTTGACTCAGTAAACATACTTGGTATTACTGTAGCATCCAATCTTTCTTGGAAACCACACATCATGGGAATAGCAAATCTGCCTCTAAGAAACTGGGTGTCCTGTTTAGATGTCGTAACTTTTTCTCTTCTGAACAGTTGCACCATTTATACAAGGGATTGATTTGTCCTTGATTGGAGTACTGCTCTCACACTTGGGGTGGTTCTAGCTCTGTTTCCTTACTTGTCAGACTTGACTCGAAAGTGATCCGGCCTATAAACTGTCCTTGGCTAACTTCCAAATTTGACCCCCGTGCCTTACACTGCAATGTTGGTTCACTTTCCCTCTTTTATAGGTATTTTTTGGCTTTTCCTCCCTAGAGCTGGCTCCTTGTGTGCCCCCACCACTAGTTAGACCACGGAATTCTTGGCAAGCTGCTGCGTCACATGATTATTGTGTGGACATCGCCAACTCAAGGGTGTGCCATTTTGATAACTGCCTCTTTCCCTACATGTCAAAGCTTTGGAACTCTCTACCTTTTCATGTCTTTCCCAATAACTATGACCTGGCTCATTTCAAGAGACAGGTGTTTCACTTTCTCAAAAATCGTAAATACTTTCCCTGTCTCCCCCTTCTCAGTTCACTCTATATTTCAATTAGGGCCCATCCTTGATGTGGATTTTTGTCCATGACTAGAGCCTTCAACATAAAAAAGAAATATTATTGTCCTCAAACATTTCATTTCCAACACATCCATTCTCCTCCTTACAACCCTATCTATAACCCATGCCTCACACCCATATGATATTGTTGGAACTACTATTCCTTCAAACATACCCATTTTTGCTCTCCAAGATAACCTTCTCTCTTTACACACATTCTTCATCACTCCCAAAACCTTTGCCCCTCTCCCACCCTATGAATCACTTTCACTTCCATGGTTCCATTTGCTGCCAAGTCCACTCCTAGATATCGAAAATATTTCAGTATATAGACAGATGGTTAGATAAATACATAGATAGAGGTGTTACCTGGCTGTGCCTTGAAGAGGTTACACTATGAGTGAAAAGTCACATTTGGTATTGCTGTATTATAGTAAAGTCTTGTCAAAGAACTACTCACTCCAAAAGTGTTCACATTTCCATTACTGGAAGTAGTGCAGCATTAAACTGCAGGAGCCTTTAGAAATGTCCTGGGTAACAGCAGGACTCTTTCACTGAAACAAGTCTTGGGGCAATTATGATTGAATATACATAGATAGATAGATAGAGATATAACAATTTATAACACAATTACAGTAGGCTGGTTGGTTGGTTGTTTGGGCTTCAGATCTATCAACTGACAGTCATTAAGGCCATCATCTGGCTACATCAAGATGTTAATTCTAATACCACATACACACTTACTATGTGCGTGGCCAATTTTTACAGTAATTTTCAGGCATACACTTATATACAGATATTACACTACATTCATATATATTATCTATGTAATTCTTTCCATTTCTAAACTTTTACGTAGAAATAATTAAAGATTGTCTTATTCAAGTTTCATTAGTTAGCACTTTACTTGCATGGAAAAAAAAGTGGAAACTGTTATAATGTACATACCTTAATATATGTATAGGGAACTGAGGCATTTGATATATTTCCAGCTATGAGAGGAGACTAATGGTGATGTCATTGGTAACTGATGCAACCAAACATTACCTGGGAATTCAGATGGAGGCAGGAACCATCAAATTATCAATGAATGATAACAACAGTTTTTACCACAGCATTTAAGGAATACTCTGAGTATTAGGGTGCTTTTTCAATTTTTTTTTTTTCTTTTAGCTCTTCTGATACAGAAAGGCAGGTTCATTTGGCAGATTTTATCTTCCCCCCCCCCCCCAAATTTACCAAAATGACCAGTATTTACCAAACCCAGTTGGATGTATATGGTATCACCTACCATTATGGTTTGTCTTACTTCTCCTCTGCCTTCTCTTATTTGTTGTACAACAAACCTCAGGAAAATGATGATTGATATCCTAACTGAGTTTTAGTCTCAACTATGCCTCATGATTTCTCGCTTACTGTTACATCCTTAATCCTCTAGTTCCTTGTTATTCACCACCAATTAATTTGTAACGTATACATGATCCTTAGCACAAACTCCATTTTTTTTGCTCATTTCACTCATGTAGCAAGGGATGCTGCTACTTGTTTCTAATTTATCCAGTCCTAAAGTTTTTTGTCCACTGCATGTTCTCTCAAAACTTTTTCATTTCTTCCTTTGTCTGTCCTTTCCTATATACATCGTACTGAATTTCTAACCGTCTGTCATCCTGTAAGTATGCCTTATGATCTGCCCATCATATTCTTCTATCTTAAAACATTACTTTGTATGAGCATGTATGAAGTAATATTATTAATTTTCTTGTCAAATGCTAAATATAGTTACATTAAAATTTTATTATATTCATATGCATACATATTATTGACAAAAAGATCCTCTAGATAAACATGCATGACCCTTATACCCAGAGGTGATTGTGGGTTGTTAGACAGAAAAAACCTCTATCAAGGAATAAAGTATTACAACTAAACTAACTGTATAGGATTTCAGTTTTTTAGGGTTAAAACTCAAAAAACGAACGTGAAACACCATATGTTGAAGTATTGATCTTATAGTCATTTATTGACTTGAAACACCATATTGTTGAAGTAATGATATTATTGTCATTTATTGACTTGAAAGACAGAGACTTTTATCTAAATCAGCATATCAAAACTGTATCTACCACAAGGCACGTTCATGATTAGAAGTTGCAATACCAAAATTTGCCTGTTTCATGTTCGATTTTTGTTCTTTCACTCTGCGTTGCACCAAATTACTGCCTTTAAAAAACACCACAAATTAGACACACTGAGCTTGACATCAGACCATCGTTCCAGCTGTCAAAATACTGTAACTCAGCTCGTGCCTTTATAGCCACATATGACAGATCATAATAAAGAAAAATATCCCCTCCTTCCCTGACGTGAAATTAGTCATAAAGCAGTATTAAGAAATACTTATAAGGTTTCTATTGTTGAAATGTGGATTACTAATCTAATATCTTTAAAATAACTGATATTATACAATAATTTGCCACAATAATTGAGAAAGCTTCTGTAAATGAAATTTAATATTAATACTTTGGTAGAGAGTTATACTTTGGTAGAGAGTTCACAGTTCAAGAATTTGAAAATTAGAAAAAAAAGTAGTTATATGATAGAATTAGTGACAAAGTGATTCACTTACTCTCATGTGATTAAAGTGTTAAACATACAGTAATGGCTGATCAAGCCTTAATTATTCATCGTTTACCTCAAGGTGTCCCAGTTATGATACAAGAAGTAGTAATATGCAATATGATTTAAGGCATCCTAAAGAACAAGGCATTTTGAAGTATATGAACAGTGACTTATCACATAAAAGAAAAAATATATATATATTCACGAAGACCAATGATTTCGAGCTCAGTAAGTTACTTCCTGTAAGGCTTACTTTGATATTCTACAGAAAATATTAATAAGCCTTAAAGAAATAACTATGTTAATATCCAAGTGGCCTGCGCCATACAATTAATGAAGCATCTTCCCCTAGCAATTGTACAATGTATAGTAGAAGAGAGAGAAGGCTTATTGCTGTTTTTGGTGCGTCATGCATTTCACACTCCTGGGTTAAGGCCACTTCGGAGAATAGATAAAGTAGTAATGAGACTAAACAACACACAGCTTTTCCAACACCCAAAAATTTCTGTAATGATTAAGTGCATTCAATTGAACAATGATACAACAAAGTGAACTTTTTATGTATATCAGTAATAACAAAAAAAGAAAGAGGAGGGCAGAGTGAAGATTTAAAGCTAAAGATTTCATAAAATTTCACTTCAAACCAATTTGAAGGATAAAAACGACGTCACCGAGCTGGCTTCAATTCATACTACTGAAAGCCACATATCCTGAAATAAATCTAATGACAATACAGTACATATTTGGATGTATTAGACATTCAATAACAGTGTTTCATAAAAAAATAACCAGCTCAAAAAGAAAAACCATCACATTGTAACTGTAAATAATTTTCTTAATGAATCACACACTAGGAACAAAACTCAAAATATCAGTAAGTGATATAAAACATGTGAAATGTTCAAACAGGAGAAAATTTTCCCATTTGTTTGCTTCATGCAGGACTATCACAATGAACCTTTCAACATGTTCAGAAAAAAGTCTGGATATATAACAACTGCAAACATTAACTTCAGCTTATAAAAAAGTAGAGAGTTACATTATTAACAGAGTAAAAATTGTCACCCAACTGTTCAAGTGTACCTGTACATTCCTTAAGCTCACATCATCCTTCAATTACATATAAAAGAGCTTGATTTACTATATAAATCTTCTCAAATTTACTGTGGACTAGCAATCTACAATCTCTCACTTGGTTGTACGCACATCAGTGCAATCCTCTACAATCCAAAAATCCCTAATTGCAAATTAATCCAACACAAGCAAACACATGGCTGCCAATTCATGTGTAAATCATTATTCAGCTGGGGAAAGTATCACATTTCCGTAGTGTACATACATACATTGATAATCATGTGGCTCCAAAGAATATATCTAACATTAAACAAGCTATTCATAATGGGCAATTAAACCAAACAACATTATGTCTACAAGAAATAAACAAGGGAGAGTAAAGAACAAATTATAAAACTTTTGATTTCTTTGGAACTAAGAAATACCGTGGGCAAAGAAGTGGTAGGTTTATAGCAAGCCATACTATATGGCTAATATATTCCTCTTTGCATAACTGTCTGTCCCTGTACAAATGTAACATGAACCAGACATGGAAATACTCACACAAAAAGACTTTCATATCCATGAGGGTAAAATTGCCTTTGTTAATTTTAACCTTAAAACACCTCGAAAATCACAGTGTTCTCTCTGATCACCAGTATGGCTTCTGTATGGTGAGATCCACTGATGATATTCTTTTCTATCTTACTAGAGTCTAGTCATCATCCATGAAAGATTTTGAGGAGTCAAGTGTAGTTCCCCTTGACATATCTAAGTCTTTTGACAGGGTGTGGCATCAGGGTCTCAATTCAAATCTCCCCTCTTTTGGCTTCCCTCCCTCACTTTGCTTCTTCATATCTAGCGTCCTCTTCAGCCGATCTCTCTCTCTGTGGTTGTTGATGGATCAGCCTCCCTACTTTTCTCCATCAACAGTGGTGTCCCTCAAGGTTATGTCCTGTCTCCTACACTTTTTCTCCCTTTTTTCAATGATTTCTTCTCCTCCACAAACAATCTAATGCACTCACATGTTGATGACTTGACACTGCATTCATCCACGTCCTTCAATTCTGCTCCCTATTCTCTCACTCGATTTGCATCTCATCTTGACACAACTTCAATAGATTCAGACTTGGACAGAATATATCACTGGGATACACAAAATCTACTTAAGAATAATTCCTCCAAGACCCAATTTCTACCCAACTTTCTTTCGAAAACTCCTCACAACTCTCGTCTCTCCTTTGATGGCTCTGTAATTCCACTTCTTCATTCAGTGAACACACTTGGTATAACTGTAACATCCACTCTTTCTTGAAAACCCTAAATCATGAGAATAGCTAAGTTTGCCTTTAAGAAACTGGGTGTCCTGTTTAGATGTTTTAACTTCCTTTCTTCTGAACAGATGCTCCATTTATACAAGGGATTGATTTGTCCTTTTATGGAGTAATGCTGTCACATTTGGGGTGGTTCTAGCTTTGTCTCCTTACTTGACAGAGTTGAGTTAAAAGAGGTCTTATAAACTTTCCCAGGCTAACTTCAATACTTAACACCCTTGGCCTACGCATCAATGTTGGTTCACTCTCCCTCTTCTATAGGTATTACACTTTGGTTTTTGTGCCCCTACCACTGGCTAAACCATATAATACTTGGCAAGCTGTTACATCACATGATTATTGTGTGGCCATCTGCTACTCAAGGGTGTGCTGTTTTGATAAGTGCTTCTGTCCCTATACGTTTAAGCTTTGGAACCTCCTCATGTCTTTTCCAATAACTATGACGTGGCTCATTTCAAAAGACAGGTCTTTCACTTTCTCAAAAATTCATAAATACTCTCTCTCTCTCTCTCTCTCTCCCTCCCCTCAGTTCACTCTGTATTTCAAATAGGGCCCATCCTTGATGTGGACTTTTGTCCGTGACTAGAGCCTTAAACATAAAAAATATATATTGTCCTCAAGCTTTCACTTCCAACACATCCATTCTCCTCCATACAGCCCTCTCTATAACTACTATTCCTTCAAACATACCCATTTTTGCTCTTCAAGATAACCTTCTCTCCTTCCACACATTCTTTATCACTGCAAAACCTTTGCCCCTCTCCCACTCTATGAATCACTTTCGCTTCCATGGTTCCATTTGCTGCCAAGTCCTCATCTAGATATAGAAAATATTTCAATATATAATATGATAGATGGCTAGATAGATAAATAAATGAAGATGTTACCAGGCTCTGCCTACAAGAGGTTACACTGTGAGTGAAAAGTCACCTTTGGTATGGCTGTATCATAGGCAGTAAAGTCTTGCCAAAGAAGTACTCACTCCAAAAGAGTTCACATTTCCATTACTGGAAGTAGTGTAACTTTAAACTGCTGGAGCCTTTACAAAGGTCCTGGGTAACAGCAGGACTCTTTCACTGAAATATGTCCTGGGGCAATTATGAATGAATAAATATAGGTAGATAGAGATATAACAATTTATAACATAATTACAGTAGGCTAACTGGTTGGTTGTTTGGGCTTCAGAGCTATCAACTGACAGTCATTAAGGCCATCATCTGGCCACATAAAGATATTAATTCTAATACCACATACACACTTACTATGTGTGTGGCTAATTTTTACAGTAATTTTCAGACATTCACTTATATATAGATATTACACTACATGCAAAAATATTATCTATGCAATTCTTTCCATTTCCAGACTTTTACATAAGAAACTTAATTAAAGATTGTCTTATTGAAGTCAATAATATTGTCATCAAAATGTAAAGAAAAGTACTACAGTAACTGTTTCTTTATTTCAATAATAAAAAAATTTCATTAGTTAGCACTTTACTTAGGTGAAAAAAAAGTGGAAATTGGCATAATAAACCTATCTTGATATATGTGTAGGGAACTGAGGCATGTGATACTTTTCCAGCTATTACAGGAGACTAACGGTGGTGTCATTGGTAATTCATGCAACCAAACATTAACTGGGAATTCAGATGGAGGCAGGAACCATCAAATTATCAATGACTGATAACAACAGTTTTTGCCACAGCATTTAAAGAATTTCCTGAGTATTAGGGAGCTTTTTCAATTTTTTTTAGCTCATCTGATACAGAAAGGAAGGGTCGTTTGGCAGATTTTATCATTTTTTTCCCAAATTTACCAAAAGGACCAGTATTTACCAAATCCACTAGGATGTATTTGGTATCACCTACCATTTGGGTTTGTCTTACTTCTCCTCTGCCTTTTCTTATTTGCTGTACAACAAACCTCAGGAAAATGGTGATTAATATCCTTACTGAGTTAAATTCTCAACTATGCCTCATGATTTCTCGCTTACTGTTACATCCTTAATCCTCGAGTTCCTTGTTATTCACCACCAATTAATTTGTAATGTATACGTGATCCTTAGCACAAACTCCATTTTTTTTTTCTCATTTCACTCATGTAGCAAGGGATGCTGCTACTTGTTTCTAGTTTATTTAGTCCTAAAGTTCTTTGTCCCCTGCATGTTCTCTCAAAGCTTTTTCATTTCTTTGTTTGGTCTGTCCTTTCCTATATACATCGTACTGAATTTCTAACCATCTGTCATCCTGTAAGTCTGCCTTATGATCTGCCCATCATATTCCTCTATCTTAAAACATTACTTTGTATGAGCATATATGAAGTAATATTATTAATTTTCTTGTCAAATGATAAACATAGTTATTTCAAATTTTATTATATTCATATGCATACATATTATTGACAAAAAGAACCTATAGATAAACACACATGACCCTTATACCCAGAGGTGATTGTGGGTTGTTAGACAGAAAAAATCTCTATCAAGGAATAAAGTATTAAAACTAAACTAACTAACTATATAGGGTTTCAGTTTTTTAGGGTTAGAACTCAAAAAAAATGTACATGAAACACCATATTGTTGAAGTAATGACCTTATAGTCATTTACTGACTTGAAAGACAGAGACATTTATATAAATCAGCATATCAAAACTGTATCTACCACAAGGCGCTTTCATGATTAGAAGTTGCAATACCTAAATTTGCCTGTTTCATGTTCGATTTTTACTCTTTCACTCTACGTCGCACCAAATTACTGCCTTTAAAAACCAACACAAATTATACAGAGTGAGCTTGACATCAGACCATCCTTCTAGTTGTCAAAATACTGTAACTCAACTCATGCCTTTATAGCCACATATGACAGATAAAAAAAAAGTAAAATATCCACTCCTTCCCTGACATGTAATTAGTCATACAGCAGTATTAAGAAATACTTATAAGGTTTCTATTGTTGAAATGTGGATTACTAATCTGATAACTTTAAGGTATCTGATATTATACAATGTTTTGCCACAATACTTGAGAAAGCTTCTGTAAATGAAATTAAATGTTGATACTTTGGGAAAAAGTTCACAGTTCAAGAATTTGAAAATTAGAAAAAAAAGTATTTATATAATAGAATTAGTGACTAAGTGATCCAGTTACTCTCATGTGATTAAAGTGTTAAATATACAGTAAGGGCTGATCAAGCCTTCATTACCCATTGTTTACCTCAAGGTGTCCTAGCTATGATACAAAAAGTGGTAATATGCAATGTGATTTAAGGCACCCTAAAGAACAAGGCATTTTGAAGTGTATGAACAGTGACTTATCATATAAGAGATAAAATATATATATATATGTATATATATATTCACGAAGACCAGTGATTTTGACCTCATTATGTCAGTTGCTGTAAGGCTTACCTTCATATTCTACAGAAAATAATAATATGCCTTAAAGAAATAACTACGTCAATATCAAAGTGATCTGTGCCATGCAATAAATGAAGCATCTTACACTAGCACTTGTAAAATATAAAGTATAAGAGAGAGAAGGCTTTTTGCTGTGTTTTGGTGCATTATGCATTTCACACTCCTGGGTTAAGGCCACTTTGGAGAATAGATAAAGTAGTAATGAGACTAAACAACACACAGCTTCTCCAACACGCAAATATTTCTATAATATTTAAGTGCATTCATTTGAACAATGATACAACAAATTGAACTTTTTATCTATATCAGTAATAACAAATTAAAAAAGAGGAGGGCAGAGGGAACATTTAAAGCTAATGATTTCATTAAATTTCACTTCAAACCAATTTGTAGGATAAAAATGACATCACCGAGCTGGCTTCAATTCATACTGCTGAAAGCCACATATCCTAAGATAAATCAAATGACAATACAATACATATTAGGATGAAATAGATATTTAATAACAGTGTCTCATAAAAAAATAACCAGCTCAAAAAGAAAAACCACCTCACTGTAATTGTAAATAATTTTCTTAATGAATCACACTCAGGAACAAAACTCAAAATATTAGTAAGTGTTGTAAAACATGTGACATGCTCAAAGAGGACAAAATTTTCACATTTGATTGCATCTGGCAGAACTATTACAATGAACCTTTCAACATGTAGAGAAAATGTCTGGATATATAACAACTGCAAACATTAACTTCAGCTTATAAAAAAATAGAGAGTTACATTATTCACAGGGTAAAAATTGTCACCCAACTGTTCAAGTGTACTTGTACATTCCTTAAACCCATATCATCCTTCAGTTACATATAAAAGAGTTTGATTTACTATACAAATCTTCCCAAATTTATTGTGGACTAGCCATCTACAAGCTCTCACTTGGTTGTATGTATATCAGTGCAATCC
>JAYMFT010154536.1:0-12552 GCA_038088735.1 Panulirus argus
CAAACATACTACCTATCTCTCCTTTCTTCTCATCATGGTTACATCCACACACATTCAGACACCCCAATCTGAGCCATTTTCCGTGATAGCGAGGTAACGTTAAGAACAGAGGACTAAGCCTTAGAGAAAAAAAATCCTCACTTGGCCCCCCTCTTTGTTCCTTCTTTTGGAAAAGTGGAAATAGGAGGGAAGGATTTCCAGCCTCCCGCTCCCTCCCCTTTTAGTTTCCTTTTACGACACGCAGGGAATATGTGGGAAGTATTCTTTCTCCCCTATCCCCAGAGATTGCTGTTTCTGCGTCAGCAAGGTAGCGCCAGGAAACAGACGAAGAAAGACACATCCGCGCACTTACACACATATACACATACATGCACATACATGCATACACATACCAACATATACACATATACATACACACACATATACACACACACACACACACACACACACATACACATGCATATACACATATTCATACGCGCTTGCCTCCATCCATTCCCAACTCCACCCCACCCCACAGGAAACAGCATTGCCACCCCCTGCATCAGCAAGGTAGCACCAGGAAACAGAGGAAAAAGGCCACATTCACTAACACTCAGTCTCCAGCTGTCATGTATATGTATATGTGTATGTGTATGTATGTATATATATGTGTATATGAATGGATGGGTCTTTCTTCATCTGTTTCCTGGCATCAACTCTCAAACATGGGAAATGGTGATCAAGTATGATGTGAATATATGAATAACCCTTAAGCTTTGTTTCGCTCAGAGCTAGAACATCTTGCTTTCTTTCTTTAAACATGCTACAGTACCTATCTCTCTCTGCTTCCCATCTTGGTTACATTCAAACACATTCAGGCTCTCTAGCTTGAGCCTTTAAGGAGGATGAGCACTCTTTGCATGGCTCCTCTTGTTTCATCTTTTAGAAACTGAAATAGAAGGAGGGGAGGGTTTCCAACCCCTTGCTTCTCATCCCTCTTAGGTGCTTTCTGTGATACACAGGGAATACATGATATGTATTCTTCACTATCCCAACATACACAAGATATTTTTAGATCACTTCATATATCTCCTTTATTTATTATTTGTCTAATCACAGAGATCATCTTAGGGGTATAGAAAGTGAAAGTCAAAATTTCCAGCATAAAGCTAAATGAGCCTGTTTGATCTCTTCTGAGGGCTTAACCCTTCATTTATCTGATTATAAGCTTTTATGCTGCAGATCATGTGGCAATGCCAGGGGGCTTCCTATGTCATCCCAGCTGAAACACTAACATACATTTCCATTTTTTTTTTTTACTCCTTTTTTATGATGCAGATGTAAGTTATGCACTCATTTGCAATGTATTCTTTTTTTTACCTTTGACATTTGCAAGTGATGAATGATATTGCATTCCTTAAGGATTTATAAGTTTTTGGTAATACAACCTTCTCTCCATTGAAACAGAAAGTGCATTTGTAAAAAATGGTGCCTGAACT
This sequence comes from Panulirus argus, assembly GCA_038088735.1. NCBI lineage: Eukaryota > Metazoa > Arthropoda > Malacostraca > Decapoda > Palinuridae > Panulirus > Panulirus argus. The sequence continues at coordinate 1,482 of JAYMFT010154536.1, forward strand.
GAAGTCTTTTATTATAAATATAGTTTTACATATTGAATAGGAGGATTATGTTTCTAGACTCCTCCTTCATATTTAGTGTTTTCCTGGTCATGGCAGTTGGTGCAAAGCAGTCCAGCTATTCATCCTTCCTTATGGGGCTAGTCGATGAAATGGGTAACTGGCTTATGTTAGTTCCTTTGCTTGAACCAAGGATTGGAAGAATATCTTTCTATGATCACTTCATTTCCATTCCTGTGGGATGTATCAGATACAGACTCCAAAACATCATGCATTGCTCCTTCACTATTTTTTTCAACCTTTATCTTGTGTCTTAAAGATAAATGTGTACTTCTTTGCTTATAAAAGTGCCTTTTACATTCTTAATGTTCAGACTAGGTTGATTCATCAGTTGAGTTTAAGTGTCTCTTTTCAAACTACTGTCATACATAGATTGCTTTCATTGAATGGAATACCTTATCATTTCTCTAGTATCTTCATTTGAAGCATACCTAGTGCTAAGCAAAATTTTAGTTTTAGGTATTTCACAATCTTTCCTAGGTTTTAAGATAAAGCATGTTAGCCTTAAAGGCCATATGGAGGCCAGGCCACCAAAGGCTGCTTTTCAAATACCTATATGTGCTTTGGATGACATGCAGGTTGGTAATACTGTAAAGTTTGTTATAGTACCTAACATTATGTTTAAAATGTGCACAAAAAAGACCTGGGGAGGACGTGGGTAGAACTTGGGGATGACTTGTGGAAGAACTGAGGAGGACATGAGAAGTAAGTGAGGAAGATGTGAGGAGGACCAAGGGAAGACTAAGGAAGACCTGGGGAGGATCTGGGGAAGACAATAAGGAATAAGGGAAGATTTAGGAAAGACCCAGAGAAGAAGAGAAAGACCTGGAGAGGACTTTGGGAAGACCTGGCGAGGACTTTGGAAAGACCTGGTGAAGAACTGTTTGTGTGCTTATTATCTTTCATAGCTGAACTGTAGCACCTAGAGGTCCCAAGTTTTGGATATAGTTACATGGGTTAGGGGAAAGTGAGGACTGAACCTCAAAGGCCTGCCTTTCACAAGCTGAAATCTGACTTTTTTGCCTCTAGTGCCAAACATTTATAGGCTATACCCAGTTGATTACCTTTGTTTATTTTTATAACACTATATTTATTTCTCTGTTACAGTTGCTGGAGAATGAGCATCAGCTGTTTCTCTTTTTAGTCAGCTTGAGAGTGTTCCCCATGACTCCAAACTGGTTTCTGAATATAACAGCTCCTTACGTTAATATACCACTGCCAATGTTTTTTCTCTCTGTCTTTTTCGGTAAGTAATTTGAAATATTTGAAGGAGACTTTGCACAAGCTACCTTCTTTCTAGGTCAGATTAGTATAAAATGTATTGACTGATAAATTTTCATCCCTGCTTGGCTCCTTCATCTCTTCCATTTTTTGGAAGTTGAAATACAAGAAGGGGATGGTTACCAGTCCCCTGCTCCTGCTCCCTTTAGAGTCTGTGTATGACATGTTGGGAATACAAAGGTAGAATTCTCTCTCCCTTACCCCAGGGGGTTTACATGACAGTTAAAGAATGGATGTGAGCAGATGTGGCCTTTCTTCATCTGTTCCTGGTCTACTTTGCTAAAATGCAGGAAACAGTGATCAGGTAAAAAAAAGAGAAAGAAAGAAAGAAAGATAAATCATCCATTGATATGTTCAGATGTGTGTATATCATGGGGAGAGGTTATCTTTGCTGAGAGGTGTTAGGTTAGCATGAGCCTGGAAAGAACAGTTGTGTATATCATGTACACTAGTGTCATGGTTTTACTTGCTTTTTTAGTTTGATTTTCATAAATTGTGGCTATTAGAATTGCCTCCATTATTTTAAGAATTGTGGTAAAATTCTCAAATTCATGCAGCCAGCCAGATGGGGACTTACATCTGGTGGCAACAACAAAAGGCTGTCACAAGTTTTTGGATGCTAGTTAAGACTTCCATCTCATTAAGCTATTATCTCATATATTTTTCTGAAAATGTAGATAATTGTTAATTCAAACAGGTACAAACTTACTGAATAAAATTGTGTAGAAAAATTATGTTTATTTACCATATCATTCAGCAGTTACAAGTTAAATATTTTGAACCAAAGGCTATCTATTTATCTATGTCTGTGGTGCCTGTTCCAATTGGAACTCCCTAAAAGGGGTGGCCATAACAACAGAGTCTCTATAACTAAAGAACTCTACTGCCGCTTCTTAGCCTTTAGTGCTTCACCCTTAATAAGCCACTGGCAGAGGGCAAGTGTAAGCAGTGTTTGGAGAGGCTCTTATCTATTGTTCCTAATGACTGCTTCTATCTAATGCTCCTACCTAATGTTTCTACTTAATAATCCTGCCTAATTGTTCCAAAGGCAGTTGCAAGAATTCAAGCACTAGGTAAGACTTCCATCCTTCTGTTTTTCTAAGTGAGTAGATAACGATTAATTTATGCATTAGGTTAGAACCTTTGAAAGAGAATAGTGTGGAAAAATTAATGAAAAATACAATTTGTGTTTACCATACCATCTACCATTTATGAGTAAAGTGTCTCTATATGTCTGTCTGTCTGTCTGTCTATCTATCTACTGTCTATCTATCTGTCTATATATCTAGCTATCTATCTGTCTATCTATCTGTCAATCTATCTGTCTTTGTCTTTGATGCTTGTTCCCTCTGGGAACTCCCATCAAAGGAGTGGCCACAGCAAAATAGTCTCCACTTTTTCCTTCTTTACATGTTTCCTTTGCATATACCATTCCATGCATTCTTCCACCATTTCTTTCTCTCCAGAACTCTTCCATTTTATTTCCTCATGTCACAGGTGTTGTTCCTCTTTAATCATACTATCATACACTTTCTTTGTAAACTCCCCATCTTGCATTTTTCCACATGCCCAAACCACCTCAAAGTATTGTGTTTCACCCACTTTACCACTCCACAATTCATTCCCTTTGCATTCCCTCCCATTCCAGATCTTTCATACACCCCCTCATTTCTTCCTTCATTCCATATAGTCATACCACAAGCTCTTATCAAAAGCTCATTTCTGTAACCTGGATTCTTAACTTCCATACTTACACCTCCACTCTTTATTATTCTATTAATTAACTTCTACCATGTACTGCTCTCTCCCTTATCTCTCCTTCTGTATAACTGAACTTACCCAGCATAGCTCCTAAATACTTCAGTTTTCTCACCTTTTCTAGTATTTCTCTCTCTCTGTCTTTAGCAATGCAGGATCATTAGGTAGAAATAATCATTTCGAACATTAGCCTCTGCAAACACTGCGCTAGACTTGCCCTCTACCAGTGGCCTGTTGAGAGTGAGGCACTAAAAGCTAAGAAACAGCACTGGAGTTCACTAGCTATGGAGACTCTATTGCCATGGCCACCCCCTTGAAGGGGTTCCAAAAGGAACAGGCATCAGAGATATAAATAGATAGATATAAAGTTCAGTACACTTTCTTCTTTCATTCTATAGGGTTTTGCAGAATCTATACTTTCACTTTGTTTCCTTTCAAAGACCATAACTATACTTTTAATCACATTTACCTTCAGTCACCTATGCATATACACATCATAAAACACACTTACAACTTTCTGCAACTCTCTTTATTCTCGGCAAACAACACAGTATCACCTGCAAATAAACTTGTCACTGACCACCATACCTCACCACCAAACTCCATCTCTGCACCCTCTTTCTCTAGTTTTGCTTTCATTTCTCACAACTCTGTCCATACATATGTTAAAAAGTCACAGTGACATCACACAGCCTTGCCTCACACCCATATGTATGTCAAAACTTTTGCTCACCTCTTCATTCACTCTTACACATGCATTACTATATAGAAGGCTTTCACACTATTCAACATTTTTCTCCTTACCCCATATATCATTAGCACACCCCTTAAAGCATTCCAATTGACTTTGTCACATGCTTTCTGCAGATCTATAAAAGCTGCATACAGCTTCTTACTTTCCAGTAGATATGTTTTGAGTGTCATTCACAAAAATCTGATCCACACATCCCTACCTTTCCTAAAACCCCTTGCTCCTTAATCATTTTTCATTGTCACTTCCATCACTGTCAGTCAGCACTCTTGCATTCATTTTTCCTGGTATACTTAACTCACTTATTCCCCTATAATTGCTATATACATCTTTCCTCTTCCTTGGAATAAAGGAATGATAATAGCTTTCACTCAATCCTCAGGTACAACCTTCTCTTTCCATGCTAAATTAATATCAAAAGGATCCACTTTATCACACTTTCTCCTGTATACTTCAACATTTCTGCCATAATCCCATTCACTTCAGGTACCTTTTCTACCTTCAGCCTCATTATTGCCCTTTTACTTCCCTTCTTGCTATAGGCCCCTGCACTTGTATCCTTTTCCTTCCATCATCCATACCCTTGCATGTAACAACTGCTGCCTCACCTTTCACATTCATCCATTTTCAGAATACTTTTTCCATTTTCCTTTCACTTCCTCCTTTTGATTTAGCAGCTTTCTTTCCTTACTTCTCACATTAGCATATTCACTCTTACAACTACCTCTTTCCTTTTTCACCTCCTTCCAGTACAATTTTGTATTTTCCCAAAACTTTTCACTCAAATTTCCTCAGCAATTTTCATCTACTCTTTCTTTGCTTTCCTCTATCACCTTCTTAACATTCTTCTTATGCATTTTTTATACCTCCCTCCTCCTTTGCTGAACTTCCATTCATACATTCCTTTCGAGCAATCTGCCATATGCCTTTTCCTTGTGTTTCACAGCATTTCTTATCTCATCTGTCCACTATGCATAACTCTTTTAATTCTTATGTCTCATGATCATGTATCCAGTTACTAATTCTACGACCTTTAACAGTATTTTACTAAACATTTTAAACATGTTATTCACACATGACTGCATCCCTACATTTACTGCACTTCCATCTAAACTTTCATTTACCATTCATTCAGATTCCTCTTCTTACTTGCCAACACTTTTACCTCTCCATTCTTGCCTACACCATACCTCCATTTTTCCCTTATCCTCACCCTCACAAGAACTGCAAAATGGTCAGTCTCCAGAGAATCCTCTCACAACTCTAGCATCCAGCAAACCTTTCTCAATGTTTCATCCACAGCCACTTAGTCAATCAAACTTTTTTTTTCCTTCCCTTCCATCATTTCTCATCCATGTATACCTGTGGCATATCTTGTGCTGAAAAAAAGTATTTGCAAGGAGTAAAATCCTCTCAGCACAGACATCCACAAGATAACTTCCATTCTCATTTATTCTACACACTCCACATTTACCAACCATCTTTCCAGTTTCATCACACCCCACCTTCTCATTCGTATCACCCATTACAACCAACTTTGTCTCCTTCTCAAAACCATTTATGTGCTTATTTAAATTTCTCTAGAAATTTTATCCTTATCTTGCTTTGTCTTTTTATTCACAAGCACATATAAACATAATCATGCTTACTTCACATTTCCAATATTTCCTTTTACCACACTATTCTTGATTCATTCCATCCATGCTCTGTAACACCTTCCCTTACTCTCAGTGATAGCACAATTACACAATCTTCTTTCCCTCCTCCCTGATAATTTTAATTCATTACAGTCCATACTACACCTCCTCCCATGCCCTGCCATTCCTTGCTTTCATCATCTCCATATTCACTCCATACACCGTCCCCAAGGATAGGGTTTCCCCAACCCCCAGCACATCCAAACTATAACTTTTACATTTCTCCATAAGCTCTCTCATTTTATTCTCACCAATCATTCCATTTGCATTCAGAGCCATCACCCATAGTTGCTCATTCATTCTTCTTCTTGGCATAACTGGTGGACTCCAGTGCCATCTCTTGGCCTTTAGTGGATCACCCTTGACAGGCCACTGTAAATGTTTCCCAGAGGCAGCAGGGCTCCCAGATTGTTCAAAAGGCTAAAACCCAGCACAAATCAGATGTTGAAAAAAAAAAAAAAGCTATTGCCCTGTTGGAGTTGGGCAACACCTTCCCCCTTTTGTTTCACCCCTAAGGGTGTAATAACAAGGTCACCACAAGAAGACATGGTGAAACATGGATATTCCAGAAAACCAGAGTATCCTCCTGAGGCTCTGGATATTCCAGAAAACCAGAGTATCCTCTTGAGGCTCTAAAATTCAAACTTTTCCCAGTTTCCATGCCTATACCGAAGTAGCAGCACCACCTAACCTCGTTGATTACAATACTGCCAGTGTACAAATTAGAATGTTCTGATGCAAAGCCAATCATGAATGTATGAATGCTTGTTAAGATTTCCTTTCAGTTATTTTTCCATTTTTTTCTGATTATGTTCGTATTTGTCAATTCATGGATTAGGTTAGAACCTACCAAAGAGAACTGTGTAGAAAAAAATCTAAAAATACAGTATAGTGTTATTCATCATTTATAAGTTGAGTGTTTTGAGCTGAAGGCAATCTTGAGCATTTGTGTGATAGCAGTTCCAACTATACCACCCAATGTTTTCATTATCTTTCTGTATATGTAAATTATTATTGGTCTTTCCTGCTTATTGGTACTTATTATATATGTTTAAGATTGTGTTGTATTTATTACGATTAATTTTTTTAAGAAAAATGTAAGGGCACTATTTTGTGTTTTTAGAGCCTTTGTTCCCTAACCCTGTATTTACATTGAAAACCATTGAACTGAAATTTGCAGAAGTGAGAATTGCACAGCTTCCCAGTTCCTGTTGCATGAATTTGGGTGACGTCTTTCTCCTAAATAATCATACCAAGCTAGAGCCTGAGAGAGTAACTCTGAATGTTGTATAGTGCATAAGCTAATAATGCCTAGCACTGGGAATGGATCAGGGTCTCATGGTAAGAATTCAGAATCAAAATGTTAGTGGCACAAATACTGTAGGATTGATTTGATGAATAACCACAATGAGTAGTGGCATTTTTTTTTTATTCATGGTCATTAGTCCTGTGCAGCTGGAGGTGGTTCATTATTTACATCTAAATGGAATATGAATGGAAGTAAAAGTAAATACAGGATGTGTTTCACCTATTTGACTGTAACTGTATATAACATACAAATAATCATATGCTGTAGTCTTGATTTTCTCACCTGCATTTTAAGGAATCAGCAGTTCCCATACTCATTAGAGGCATTTGTAGGCAGCATATGTCACACACAACTCTGATTAGCATGTGGAAAAGCCCTTAAGGCTCAGTTACCCAGAGATCACCATGGTGGGAGTATGTTGTATGTGTTTCCACAGAAGGAATGCCGTGCAGTCCATAATGTTAGCAGACAAGAATATGTTGAGTTTGTATTATGAAGATGACAGCCATCATCATATTTGGATGTATCAGGAGACCATGAAGAGCAATTTTGGTTATTATACTTGAGGAAGACTTAGTCCTCCAAGCATAGCAGAGGAAAATGAGGATGGATGATGATGGGTGACTGGGTATGCGAAAGGTTTGAAGATAGTTACAGTATACCAAGATTTAAATGCCAGTCATTACACCAAGATTTGAATGCCAGTCATTACACCAAGATTTAAATGAGTTTGACATGCTAGGTTTAAATGGTTTTGGTTGTAGATAAATTTTGCCCACTTCAGGCAGAGAAATTTTTTAATCTTGGTCCATCCTGAAAGGATAAAGAGTTAGAGGTCTAACTAGGGAATGTTATGAACATCAGGTTACTTTATACAGGTCACTAGAAGTCACAGAACCCCAGTTTCTATACCATTTTCTGCCAGTTCTTCCATATTCCTATGTACTAAAAGTAGTGCAGGATATACAGATGTGGAGGGACTGGGGTAATGGTAAAGAACTGGATTTTACAGGACTTATTAAGACAAAACTTATCAAAAGGGCTAAATAAAACCTAATCATTCTTAAGAAATACATGATAGTAAGGAACGAGAAAGAAAATAAAAGAGGGAGAGGATTTGGCTTTAGAAAAAGACATCTGAAGTTTCAGTAACTAGCAGTAGATGACAATCCTTTCAGACAACACATAATGAGAAAAGTGCAGTATTGTTTTGATATTGTACAGTCCTCCAGAAATATATAGTGAACCAGAACAATAATCACTGAGAATGATGAAGGCATAACCAGAGTAGAGGCAATGAGACAAGCTCTTCACAGTGATGAAAATTTGTAAAATTAGGGGATTTTGATTACAGAGAAATCAGTTGGCAACAAATAAATCCAAATGGGATGTAAGAATTGTGGATATGTAAATTCTTATGATATGTTCAAGAAAACTTCATGTTCCAACATATCACTGAACTCACTAGAATGAGAAAGACAGACACATCAGACACATAGTAGCCTGTAGATCAAAAGCATTGAGCACAATGCACTACCTGGAAGTGATTATCATGTGGTGATGAAATTTGATTATGGGATAAAGAGAAGCATGGATGAAGGTAGTGAGTAAACCATACTAATAAAACAAAAAATTAATTGGGAGTTGGGTTTTCAAAATCAGCTCATGGAAGTGTTACAATAGGTTCTGTGAAATATCAGATGAGGGAGTCATTGCACACCACTAACAGAAAATAATAAGAAAGGGAAAAGATTGAGAGATATGATTCATTAGATAACAGCAAGCAAGAGAAAACAGAGATTACTCTGGAGAAGATAGGAGACAGCATCCAGGCAGCATTTTAAAGGGTATGTAGAGGAAAGAAAGGATTGCAGCAAGATAAGAGGAGTACAGAATTATTAGGAAAAACTACATACAAAAGGCAATTGGCAATTTAATATAATTCCACAAATATATCAGTAGCAATTAATCATTTAAGAAGCAAACGATCAAACTGAAGAATTTACAAGATGAATATGGAAGAAGAGGAAACTAGTTAGAAGCTGAATGCTGAGTTCTAGAATATGTCCATCTTTGAGAACACATTACCTTCAGCATTAACATGAAGGAATTGGAAGGGATCATGGGAAGCATTGAGAGTGTCAGACATATGCCATATGTCATTCTCATTTTACCTCACCTCTGATGTTGCCTCTCAAGATCTAAAGGAGCACCAAAAATATTATTTTGGATAATGGTAATGAGATATGATATTATTCCACATTGTAAGGAGCATGCAGCAACCCAAGACTGACTATTTGACCTGCTTTTCAGAAAATCAGTGAAAGAGGAGTCATTGCTAAAGAAGTGAAAGAGAGCAATTGTTGTACCTGTTTGTAAGACATAAAATGGAAAATGCACTTATATAGAGGTCTCTGCCAAGTATAGTTATATAAAATTCTGGAAAATGTAATCAGAAAACAATTGGTTGATATACAGTTTGTGAAGGAGAAATGACCTAAGTGAGAAATTGCATGGATTCAGAAGAAAGAGATCTTGTTTAATGAACCTTGTGAATTTCTTTGGTAAAGTAAGAGCAAGTGTAGATAAAAGATTTGGATTAGCAGATTATGTGATTTTTTGGACTATCAGCTGGCTTTTGATAACACCCAACATATATGATTGTTAAAAAATATAGGACTTTCTGGTAGGCATAAGAGGACATTTTTTATTGACTGAAAATTACATAAGTGGATGGGAACAAGGTATGCATGTCAGTGATGCCTTCTCAGATTGGATGGGATTAACTAGCAGCATCCTTCAGGGTTTGGACTTGGGACTGCTGTTAAACTTAGTGTAAGGTTGGTAACTAACTTTTGAAAATGACTGGAATCATACTTGAATATGTTTGTGGATGATGCTAAACATGAGGGAAGTAAGGTATGACCAGGATGGCAAAACCTTAGAGTGACAGAATTAAACTGTATCTTTGGTCATATAAATGTTTTATAAAGTGTAATTCATCTAAACATATAGGGATGAAGATGAGACACAGTGAAAAGGAGCCTAATAATCTTACTGAAAATATGGTCCATTATCTTGTTTCCTTGAAGTTATAACATCCATGAACAAATACCAAATGTTAACCAGGGACCAGATGTAGTTCAGAACAGAGGGATGTGACACTGCCTCTGTATTAAACTGTCATTATAGGAAGGCATACTAGTTTTGTTGTCTCAGGTTTTATTAATGCTGAAATGAAAGGTACTATTTATCTTCCTATAAATAGAAGAGGCATTAGCCACTAAAACAGCTACAACAGGGAAGAAATGCACTCATAAAGAAAAATTTCAGTGCTGGTATTTCTTGCTTTGTTTTCATGCTTATCATATGGTGCCTTCGAGTGTTGGAAGATTATTGTAATAATTTGCCTTTGACAGTAGACAGCATTTTTCACCTACTATCACCATTTTCACAACTTCTTTTATTAATTCTGTTTGTATATTTCAGGACTACTACCATACAACTTCCTGTGTGTTCAGGCTGGAGAAATGTTGATTGACATTAAGTCTATGGATGACATTTTAACACCCAAACGTTTACTTGCTCTCATCACTTTGGCAATGGTAATGCTAACACTTTCTCACTTTGCTCGTAAACACAAAACGAAAGTCAAGGTATAATCCTTGCATTGTGCTTTTTATATTTTTGTTTGAAATATCATTTTAAATGTATAACTCTTCATACCTAGCAAGAGAACAGTTAATATTTAGTAATGGCATTTCCCATGGCAAAGTATCCCTTCATACTCAGCTGAGATGAAAGGGATTCGCTTATTTTCATTTACATTATATAATAAAAGTAAATGGCACATTAAAACTAAAGTGAAAATCCTTAGAAGGTAATGATTCCAATTAAAATAAATTTAGTGTTAGAATGAAATGATAATGTGATTCCTTCAGCTCTGTTATACTTTGCAAATACTGTTCTATTCAAGTAATCATGATATTTTTGAGTTGTTGGATGAAAAATATAACTGATGAGTGTATTTGTGGTTGATTTTTTATTTTTGATGGTTATAGTTATTGCGTTATTATTATTATTATTATTATTTTATGTATTTATTATACTTGATTGCTGTTTCCCGCGTCAACGAGGTAACGCCAGGAAACAGACGAAGAAAGACCCATCCCCCCACATACACACATACATACATACATGCACATATATGCACAGTAC
>JAYMFT010154547.1:0-12552 GCA_038088735.1 Panulirus argus
AGAGAGGTAAATATATATATATATATATATATATATATATATATATATATATATATATATATATATATATATTACTGTGTGGCCCTGTCAGAATTTTCCCATCCAGTTTGTTGCATGTATGAATAAAACATGCACGCGGGATTTCATCTAACAAATCCCATCCATCCATAATCACGTGTGGGGTTTAGAACGACTGGATTAAGAACCATATGGGGGAAGTAACTATGGTCTCCTGAACTTTAGATTAATGAATTAATCTTTAAAATGTTGATAATACTAAATTATTCTGAGCTTTGCATTTGTGTTAAAAGTTTCCCCGTCGCAATGATAACGTATCAAGGGTCCATTTGCCGATGTGCCTTTCATTTAAGGGTCTTGTCTGAGTTGTGGTATTTATTTATATAGGTATTTAGGACTTGCTCATTAACAACGCTGGGTTACTGTGTCTGGCAACGCAATATGGTTTGCAGATAGTCCGAGAATTTGGGACTCTTCTGTTTCGTCGACTCCTGGAGTATTCTCTCGTCCTTGGCGCCGCTCTGATGCCTGTCTTAATAGGATTCCAGTATGACTGAGGTGGGCAACAGCCAAGGACCGTTCATCCGTGCGTGCTGACGCTGCTGATAATCAATAAATTTCTGATTGATAGCTTGTGTAATGATTGACCTGTAGGTCACCTTGGCGTGGATGGTGAGGATCTTCCCTCACGGGGCCCGAACACCGCGTTCCTGGTTGGTCGGGCGATCGGGGGACAGTGGTGCCCTGGTTAGCGGGGACACGCGGCGCCGACTCCCCACTCGCCTCCCTCGCTGCCAATTAACGATTCCCACTGACCCGCCAGGTCAACACGTGTCACTCTGCCATCGCGCGCCTCCCTCGGTGCGACGTCCTGTAGCTGGTCGACCTGACTACCGCGACCTGTAGACAGACTGTCCCACCCCCTGCTGTAGCGACACGTGGCTTAATGAACTGCCTCCGGTGACATGACCGGCATCGGTAAAATGACCTCTCGTGCCTCCTCTCCCGCCGACGTGACTGCAGCTCACTGGCACACAACGATCGCCGTCATAACCAAAGGCTTCGCTGACAACGAATGTAGTCGAAGCCATGAACCCGGGTCTCCTGCAGTTGTCCGACCTGACCTTATCGAATCAACTTTTACTCCTCCTTCTCCTGCCCAAGACGGCTTTATCTTGCCCTTGTAAACCCAGCCTGTAGCACTCTGGCCCGTCTTCTCCGACGTTTGGCCTATCCCCTGGGGACACTACCTGTACCTGATGATTCACACTGGCCCGCGCTAGCCAGGTGACAGTAACTGCAACCCTGACCCAACCTGCAGTTCGCAAGCCTACCCCAGCGGCCCGCGAACCACCTGTCCACTTACATTTCCTAAAGCGCCTTCCACCGAGGGTTTGTTGACCTCTCGCTTACTGGCATGCCTCCGCTGGCGTCTTCCTTAATGACCTGACGTGACCTGCAGCTCGCTGACCCGACCCACGGGCGAAAGTTCCCAGTCCTCTGACATGACCTGCCGCGGCACGTAGACCTGCCTCCGCTAACACAGCCTAGAACACGGTAACCTTCTCCCCCCCTCCCTCACCCTGACGGGACCCCCCTCCCCCTCAGAACCCTGACCTTCCTCGATGACACGACCTTTGACCCCAACACGCGCCCAGTCCGTCCTCAACAATCCATTACCCTCTCGTGGCCACCCACGGAACACCTTTGTGTGGCCTCACACGCCACCTCTTGCGTGGCCATCCTCAACATCCTTTGTAAAGCCACCCACACCGCCTTGAGTGGCCATCCACACCCATCTCTCGTGAGGCCATCCACGCACCTATTGTGTGGGTATCCACACCCTCCACTTGTGTAGCCGCTATCGTTACCCAGTTAGCGGATACTACGCCGAACATCGCTCGCTCACCATCCACCTTGGCCACATCCACTCGCCCACCTCACTAGCCATTCCACTAACCAGGCCAAAAAATCATAACACAACCGACACCTAAAACCCCTGTCATTTACCAGGTGAATTCCACGTCCACGCCATCATCCACACTACCATCCACAGCAACGTCCGCACCACCGTCCACATTGCCATCCACACCAGCATCTACATTAATCATCTACATCACTATCCGCACTACCTTGCATATCACCATCCACACTACTGTCCACATCATCATCCATAGTCCCATCTACACTATAACATGTACCATCCATGCTGCCTTGTGTGCCTACACCCACAACGCCGCCCCTACAGCAACCAACCACTCCTCCACCTTCGCCCGACCCCAATAAACACAGACACACACACTAACATCCACTTCCCCATTAACGCTGCCGCCCACACTACCATATCCACACCAAAATCCCCTCCTGTGCCACCCACCATCCTCGCCACTATCCACATCCCATCGCCACTAACACCAGTTCGCACCACCGGCCTCACCGTCGCCCACACCACACTAAGCCACCGTCCCACACCGCAGCCCATAGGCCTACCACCACCAACCCGCCATCGCATCACAGAACGCACCTAAGCCCACAGTCTCACCTGCTATGGAACGAACCTTTGGTGTTCATCATTACCCAAATTACCGCCCGCACTAATTGCCACACTAAAGGGACCTTGTAGTGTGCGACATTGCCCACAGTTACCACTTATGCCACCGGCCACACCAGGCTGGCTGGCCCTGTGGTACGAATCACCACCACCCACACCACATGATTACACGTCCCACCATCCGTGACTCCGCCCACACCTCGACCATCGCCGTAACCCACACACCCTCATCCAACCCGACGCCCACACCGCCGCCCTAGGCAGAGCGCCACCACCACCTACACCGCTGGCCACCCTAAAACACCACCCACCCCGGCGGGCTTGGCCCTGCGCACGGTCATCCGAGCGACTCACCGCCGGGCTCCGAGAGCATTAAGTAGACCGGAGGCCGGAAGCGGCCGCAGCCGGTCTGTTGGTGGGTCTTAACAGGTCCTTAGTCTTGGGCGAGAGACGCAGAGGACCAGGGGCGGGGGAAGGAGCTACAGACGAAAGCGGCCACAGCCACACCCGCCCGAGGACAGACGACGCTAGATTTGTTGTCTTTCAATTGGCGTTGTTAGTGGAACATTATGTGCTGGATGGTTCACGCCCGGGAAGGTCGCATTCTGCATTCCTGAAGAGGGGCGGCGTCCCTACGGTAGGAGGGGGGAAAGACTACGGTGGGAAGCGCCCCTTCTGGTGGACGGAACTACTAGAAGTATAAGGAAAAAAAAAAAAAGAGGACTCCTTTTGGTGGAGAGTACCACCGGTTATGGTAGAAATTACACCTTTTGGTGAAGAGAATTGCTTGAGTGGGAGAGGGGAGCACTGCGCTAATGACAGAGAGAAGTGCTGCTTTGCTGGGAGGACTGCGCCAAGCAGGAGAGAGTCGACCGCTGTAGGGGAGCAGAGAACTTTTGCGAAGGCGTGTGTGATGGGGTGAAGGTGGGGAAGACAGCGATCATGCTGGGGATTAGTGTGTTTGTCGGAAAGTTCTGTCCTGAGGCAAATGATGAACAGAGGAGCTACTGTGGCAAAGAAAGCTTTCCTTATATATATATATATATATATATATATATATATATATATATATATATATATATATATATATATATATATATATATATATTTCCCCGTTTCCTGCGGTAGCTAGGCGGCGTCAGGAGTTGACGACTGGGCCTCATAGGCTTTTTCCTCTGTTCTTTCCTTTGGAAAGTAATAGAGTGCAGACGGTGAGGGCTTCCAGACCCCCATCTCCTCTTCATCGCCTTCTACGACTCTCAGGAGATACGTGGGTGGTATTCCTTTTTCTTTATCCTCGGAAATAAAGGAAAGGTAATTTGATTTAGAAAAAAAAAGACTATGTGAAATATCGTTGGAAATGTATGTCACTGATCATCTACAGTGGCTGAGGTGGCAACAGTTGGGGAAGAGGAATAAGACTGGCACTGCGGACGGAGACTTATGGAGTTTACGCACCACTGGCGAGGAAGGAGGGTAGCCCAACACCGGTACAGCATAAGGCTTGACCGATAATGACGTTCAGGTGTGTCCTCCAGTGGAGGCGAGGAGCAGGTGTGTGTGTGTGTGTGGAGATACGCCCTGTCCAACCCTGGATCTTGTCAGCGACAGCCCGTTCTTGGAGTGCCAATAGTGGCACATATCAGGTGTGCGTGTGTAAGTGTTTCAGTTCTCACAGGTGGATGCGTGTGTGTGTGTGTTGCCTATGATCCGTGCGAGGAGCAGGAGGCCCGTCTACTCCAAAGGGGATATACATCCCCCCCTCTGCGGGGTTCACTTGTGTGCGGGAGGGGAATATCGCTGTAACCAAAGACGTGATTTTACCAAAAGAAGAAATTAGGCTGAAAGAACAACGTGCTTCTCTGGTCTGATATACACGCCCTGCCGGGGATAGAAAGGGTTACCATCCAGATACGAAGGTATGCCTTACGTACTTACATACGTACGTTTACACGTACACACCTGCATGCAGACACGTAATAATTCATAAACGCCCATAAAAAACACATATTTGTAGACCAACGAACTTACACATACATGTACGTGCCCTCACGTGGTGTTGTGGTTAGCGTTACCTACAATACGAGTCGGTACGGGCCCGCCCGGGGTCATGCACGCAGGGGTTCGAATCCCGACCTCGGCAATCAGCGCACGCCCAACCCAGGTGTTCATCCTCCCCTCGGGGCCGGTCGATAAATGGGTACCTGGATTAGGTTAGAGAGGGATGCGTGTGTATACACACACACACACACACAGGTGTAAAGACGTGGGACGTTTAACGTACAAGGTTAGGAGACGGGGCAACACGAGTGTAAAACTCTGTACCCGCAACACACAAAACTGATAATCACATATAGTAATCACACACACACACGTGCACACACACACACACGTGCACACACACACACACACACACACACACACACACACACATGTGTATACACCTGTACATATACACAAGTGTGTGTGTATCAGAACTATGTGTTTTTGTATACGTTCGTTTGCATGTAAATTACTATTTGTAACTACTTAATTGTGTAGCACGAGGGAGAGAGAGAGAGTTCTACACTCACGAGGTCCAGTCTCTTGACCTTTCTTTACGTGCGACGAGATCTTCCCCTTAAGAAGCGCTAGAGGGTAGCGCTCACCGCATAAAAATTGAAGAGTTGAGAGTATAGAGTTCGGTGAGATACATGCTGTCGAGTGTTGTGTGTAAGACAGAGAGAGAGAGAGTGTGTGTGTGTGTGTGTGTGTGTGTGTGAGTTTGTGGAATGAATGCCAGTGACCACCGTCCAACCACAGAGACAACACAGCATCCTGGGCCAGTGACGGCATCCTGACAGCCACAGCCGCGAAGGCACACTGCGTCGCCCGCCGTTGCTAACCTTCCCGATATCCAGGCGGGTAGTACCTCCCTGGCAGGTGGCTGCACGCCACACACACTACCCGTGTGTGTGTGTGTGTGTGTGTGCGCGCGCTTGCTAATTTGTGCACTCATCATGGAATCGCCAAAAGGAAACAGATCAAAAGGAAACGTCAAGCGAAGGCACAGCCCCAAGCCGATCCTCGACTCATCTCATTGTTGTATGGATTTAAGAGAAAGAATGACCCAGTACCCTTTTCTCGGTGATCCAGGATTCCCTACAGCTCCAAGACTGCGCTACAGTCAGCAGCAGGGACAGGACGAACTACAGTGAAGCGAAGTTCTCCAACGAGACTGCAATGTAACCTCTCTCTCTCTCTCTCTCTCTCTCTCTCTCTCTCTCTCTCTCTCTCTACCTATATATATATATATATATATATATATATATATATATATATATATATATATATATATATATATATATAAGTAAAGCGGATGGTACGCACTTGGCCAACTGCCTGTGGTTGGTGGAGTTCCTGGCTGTACGTTGTGTCCACACATCAGAGGAGCGCAGGACCAAGATTTACACCAGCTGTATCTCTCGCGAGTGCCGGACTTGTAATTGTGATATTAACCCTAAGTGAGGCTAGCGAGCGAGTGTAGCGGGGGGTCTGGCGTTAGCCAGGCGAGATCAGTCATTCACACCCACACGACTGGATAGGGTGACTAATGTTCGAAATGCGAGACACAGTGAAGCAGTCTCTGAATTCTTTGACTGGACTCAATTCATGCGTTTCTCGAGACTGAGAGATCAGAGGAATATGGTGGTTCCTAAGAAACTATATTTCTCCCTCACTTGTTTCTCGTTTTCAAATTCGTCATACAAATAAGAAAATCTCATCTACAGAAGCCAATAATCGGTCATCAGCCAAGTCCTTCACAGGAGTCGCCGAAAATAACGTGTGGTTTGTAAAGCAGATGGCTTTCAACTACTTTGTATACAAAAGCACGAAAAAATAGAATTTCTGATAGATCGCTGTACACGAAAATATCATAACATGGTGGAGAGAAAATCCAAAATATATCGGAATTAACAACGCGGATGGCTTACCCCCTAACGAAGACGACGGAGTAATTAACCCATCTGCAAATAAAGATGGTGGGCTGGATCATCCGAACACTCAAAACGGATAGGACAATGTCGATGAGTGCATCTCAAAGCACGTATCACTCTTTCGACAAATGTCTTCTACAAACATACTTTCTCAAGCTAATAAATGTAAGAATATCATTCACGGTCTTCACGGCTCTCAAAAATTAGAGCAGTCGGGAATGACTCCGAGATTACGCAAAATTTGTTCCCTGCAGAGCTAACGGCAAACGTATGGTCTGCATGGGAAATGCTGGGAAACCCTGTCACCAACAAAACAGATATCGAATTATGGGAAGTCTGCTCTCTCTCTCTCTCTCTCTCTCTCTCTCTCTCTCTCCCTCTCTCTCTCTCTCTCTCTCTCTCCTCCCCGAACCCGACACTGGCCTCCTCCCTACCTGCAGATATCAGAGACATTATTAACCACTTAGTGTAGGGAATCAGTATCTCACTGGGTAGATGGATGCAACGCGCATTTGACCAGCAGGGTTATAGTGGCAGGTCTGAGAACTGCGGCCTCAAATAGCCTGGCTAATCACAGAATAACTGTACCATACCAAGCGGTGGCAAAAGCTGTACTGAGGATTATACGATTATCATGAAGAATAAACGATTATATCAATCAGTGAAGGAATGGATAACTAATTCTTATACCTACGTCATCAGAGCGATGTTTTGCTATCGGGCGACTCTCGCCATGCGCATACGGGAGGCTCTGTATATCTTCAATGCTGTCTTGAATCCTTTGCAAACTCTCCTTTCGATTAGTCGAGTGTGTCTTTTTGGGCCTTCATAAGGGTGATTCGTCTCGCCTTTGGAAATGGCCAGCGGTTGCTGATGTATGGGGCCTCTCTCACACAAACTCGGACTATTTACTTTTCATTCAACAAACAACCAAGTTGTGCGCCGAAAACTTAGTATATATAAATGACCCATGAATGCGTCGTTACCATGGATGTATGTGTGCATGCAAGTCCGTGGAACGTAATGAGAACATGCGTTGAACTAAAAGCAAAATAGTGAACTTTGGCTTTGAGTCTTGACTTTCGTTGCTTCCTCCTAGACTGGACAGATAGAGATGGTACCCCCGTCCTAGACTGGACGGAGGTGGCACCGTCTCCAAGACTGAACAGTTAGAGGTTGTATCTGTTCCTAGACAGATCAGGTACGAGGCATTGCCACTTCCTAGACTGATCAGATGCAAATGGTACCTCCTGCTAGACTGAACAGAGAAGAGTGGTGTCCCCTCCCAGACTCAACAGACAGAGATGGTACCCCTTCCTAAACTGAACATGCAGAGATGGTACCCTCTCCTAGGGTGAACAGATAGAGATTGTACCCCTTACTAGACTGAACGTGTAGAGACGGTACCTCCTCCTAGACAGAACAAATACAGACTGTGGCAGATGTTCCGAATGATGTCAGTGAAACTTTCATAATTAAAAGAAACTTTAAATTGTGTTTGAAATGTGCTGAAAATTCGTTGCCTCTCGTACATTCATTATTTGTGTTCCTAATTTCACTTTCGACCGATCAAATGATCATTAGTAGTGGATTCCATTATACACGAGACAAAAGTTCTAGACTCTCATAAGTTAATGAGAGGGTGTAATGCACATCCACAACTCAACGTGTCTTAAGTAACCTATTCACCAAGAATATAATATATTAATTAAAATCTCTCTCTCTCTCTCTCTCTCTCTCTCTCTCTCTCTCTCTCTCTCTCTCTCTCCCCCTCTCTCCCTCCTTGGCATTCGAGCATTAGCCTCGCGATCCATAAAAAGAAATGAGTCAGAGAAGGACTCGGACGGATCACCCTTGTTCCAACTATCCGTCCAGATATCACTCGTCGGAATCTGCCGTTGTTAGCGAATGCCAGTTACCGGACCGTCCAGTCCTATATCCTGCTCCTCTAAACCTTTGGGGGAAAAAAAAAGAGAAAAATATTGTCACTGTGCCCGCCAGTCCAGCTCCCCATACTACGCTCATCCAGCGAAAGTTTTAAAAACAGTGTGTCGTGATCCGTAGCACACGGGGAGAATAATTATGAATATATAACACTTCGACCTGTGTACCCGTTCTGTGTACTTGTGCTGTGTACCCGGTCTGTGTACTTGCATACCGGTGCTCTGTACCTGGTCTGTGTGCTTGTGCTGTGTACTCGGTCTGTGTACTTGCGCTGTGTACCCGGTCTGTGTACTTGTATACCGGTGCTGTGTACCTGGTCTGTATACTTGTGCTGTGTATCCGGTCTGTGTACATGGGCTGTGTACTCGCTCCGGCGTCTCATGTTAATGTCTGTTCCCGCTGGTCAGCAGCCCCCGATGGTCGTGTTATGATTAGAAGTCCATTTGTGTCATGTTATCCCTCTCGGTCCACTTCTATCCTGCTATCCCTCTCGGTCCACTTCAATCCTAATATCCCTCTCGGTCCACTTCTATCCTGTTATCCCTCTCGGTCCACTTCTATCCTGTTATCCCTCTCGGTCCACTTATATCCTGTTATTCCTCTCGGTCCACTTCTGTTCTGCCATCCCTCTCGGTCCACTTCTATCCTGTTATCCCTCTTGCTCCACTTCTATCCTGCTATCCCTCTCGGTCCACTTCTATCCTGCTATCACTCGGTCCTCTTTTATCCTGTTATCCCTCTCACTCCACTTCTATCCTGTTATCCCTCTTGCTCCTCTTCTATGCTCCATTTTTATCCTGTTATACCTCTCGGTTCGCTTCTACCCTGTTATCCCTCTCGCTCCACTTATATCCTGTTATTCCTCTCGCTCCACTTATATCCTGTTATCCCTCTCGCTCTACTTCTATCCTGCTATCCCTCTCGCTCCACTTCTATCCTTCTATCCCTCTCGCTCCACTTCTATCCTTTTATCCGTCTCGCTCCACGTCTATCCTGTTATCCCTCTCGCTCCACTTCTATCCTGCTATCCTTCTCGCTCCACTTCTATCTTGTTATCCCTCTAGGTCCACTTCTATCCTGCTATCCCTCTCAATCCACTTATATCCCGTTATCCCTCTCGATCCACTTCTATCCTGTTATCCCTCTCGCTCCACTTCTATCCTTTTATCCCTCTCGCCCCATTTCTATCCTGTTATCCCTCTCGCTCCACTTCTATCCTGTTATCCATCTCGCTCCACTTCTATCCTTTTATCCCTCTCGATCCACTTCTATCCTGTTATTCCTCTCGCTCCACTTCTATCCTGTTATCCCTCTAGCTCCATTTCTATCCTTTTATCCCTTTCGATCCACTTCTATCCCGTTATCGCTCTCGATCTACTTCTATCATGTTATCCGTCTCGATATAATAAATAATGAACATTAATTCAAGTAGGTTTTCCACATGAACATCCTTTCCAAGTTCCTCCTTCCGTCCTTCATATCAAATCGTCTACAGCTCAGCTTTTAGAAATCCAGAATAAGTTCTAAAATCGCACATGCAATAAAACTTTAGATAATGAGTCTATTCTATTCGCCACCTGCTATTGTCTGGTCCTGACCCCTCGTGTAATATAGACCTAAAGTCATATAGTATCATTTACTCATCTGACAATGATTCATCTTCGCTGAGCCTAAGGCTTTATTACGTTCCTGTATATGTAACGAAAAACTATTTGAACAGTTGACAGTGAAACATTTTGGCTGAACTAGGGGATCTATTGCATCCCCACATTTCCTCAATATTGCTAACCTCCAGGTCGTCACTTCACTCCAATTAATATACCACCAAATTCTTCACCTCCCAAAACACGTCCCTCTACACAACAGGTCAAAAGGGGGATATTAACAGCTTTATCACGAAAACCGTCACCTTAACAGTTTCATGTTTCTAGATTTTATTTTCTTATTGAATATGGGAACCTTTGTATCGTGGGCATTATACTCCTTAGGTGAACATATGTAAATACAAAGGAATTCAAACAGCAACAGACCACTGGGTCCTTTCGAGGGTGTTTTTGATAGTGGAAGACATCAGAAACTCACGGATTAGTTTGGTAAAAGATAGAAGGCATACAGATAAGCCAGAGTAAATAATCTGTAAATTGTCTGACTCAGGAGGCACAAAAAATGCAAGTTTATCAACTCTATTCTTAAACGTATCTATGGTATTGCTTTCAACCGCTCTAAATGGCAAACCGTTCCATATGGTAACAATTCTGTTGAAGAAAAAGTATGTCGCCCACGAGTTTGCATCCATCACTGCGAGTAAAATCAGACGAATCAAGTCTTGAGTAACTTGACAGATCAAGATTATCAACACCATTGATCGTTTTGAATACCTGTATTAGATCGCCTCTTAACCTCTTTTCTTTAGAAACTGGATTCAAGTCGTTTAACCGGCTCCTGTAGGATTTGTTTCACAGTCTGAGAGTCATCTTGGTAGCTCGACGCTGTACTCTCTCCATTCTGTCTACTCTTTTTTAGTGAGGGTGACCAACACTGAGCACAAAATTCAAGATGTGGATGAACCAATGAATTGTAGAGTAAGGATGATTTCCGAGGACTTTAATTCAAAGGATCTACCTACGAATCCAAGGATTCTGTTCGTTCTTTCCACTGCTTCTGTGCATGAACTGCTTACTTGGTTTTAGGTCACCAGAGTTTATTACGCCCAAGTCTTTGTCCTCATTTACCTGTTGCAGTTCAACAGAATTCGTACCGTAACATGCCTTTTCGTTTTTACCACCGACACGTAAAACTTTGCTCTTATCGACAATGAAATTTGTTTGCTACCCATGAGCCCAGTCCATAAATTTGTTTATGTCAGTCTGAAGCTGTAGACGTTCAAGTTCATTTATAGAATCATTTCCCAGTTTTGTATCATCAGCGAATTTTGATATCTCGCAACAGAGTCCAATCTCAAAATTTACTGATGTACACGTAAAAGAGAACCGGTCCCAAAACTAATCCTTGTGGCAATCCACTTGTCGCGTCTAACCATTCTGAGGTCTGACCATTAATCACAACTCTTTGTTTACGGCCAGTCAACCAATTTCTCATCCACTGAAGTACAACCAACCCCAACATTGCCATGTGACAATATTTACTATTAACCTTTGAAGAGGAACCTTATCAAATATTTTTCTTTTTTTCTTTCCTTTGAAAATCTAGATAGATGACATCAGCTGCTTTACTTTCGTCGTGCCTGTTGATTATTTCATAAAAGAAATCAAGCAGATCTGCCAGACATGAGCGATCTCGTCGAAAACTATGCTGAGAATCGTTTACTAAGTGGTGGCCCTCTAAATGGTTTACGATTCTATCTCGAACGATGGTTTCCATAAGTTTTCCAACTACAGACGTTAAACGAAAAGGACGACGATTTCAGGACAGTGGCTCATTACCTTTTCCGAGTATCGGTGTTACACTGGCAAACTTCCATTCACCTGGAACTTTTCCCACAGCAAGTGACGTATTCAAAAGGGCAGTGAAGCGTTTTAACTATCTCATTTCTAGCCTCTTTCATTGTCCTCGGATAAAACTTATCAGAGTCTGCCGTTTTATTTATTTTCATTCCATTTATTGGTGAAAGAATGTCTTCTGCTTTTATGTCAACCAGTAGAAGAACGTTCGCCTTTGAATCATCGCCCAAAGACCTAAATACAGATAACCTGACCTCTTCTCACATGATCTGTTTATCGTAGAAAAGTCAGCTTTATGAAAATGAAAAAAAAAATATGTATATAATGTAGGTGTTACCGGCTTCCGCCAGCAGTTGGCAATACCGCGAGCGAAAAGTTACCTCTGACAAGGCAGTATCATGGTCAGTGCATTAAAGTAGTACGGGCTTGTCCGTGACCGTCTCGTTCCAAAGGAAGCCATCCTTTCCCTGCTCATGTGTGGAGTGCAGCCTCGAAGCTGCAGGAACTACATGAAAGGGACCCTGGAAAATCACACACACACACACACACACACACATATATATATATATATATATATATATATATATATATATATATATAT